>JARHVA010000914.1:2880000-3127500 GCA_037957365.1 Torreya grandis | reverse complement strand
TTGTGAGTGAACAATCAAGGTGATATCTACTTGAGGATAACTTATTTACTACAACAAATCTTTATTTCCAACTGATCTACACCTTGACCAGGTTGGGGTTTTTTAATTTCAATTTTAATTATTCATTTATTAGATTAAAGTAGTTTAGATTATGAATTTTTTATTTATTAGTTTATTTTAATTCCAAAAATACATAGATATTAAAATAAATGTTTCTTTCTCTCCTCTCTCTTATGCCAAAAATAATAGCTTAGATATTTACTATTTGCATTTGTATACTAGGATCTTTTGAAAGGACATAGTCTGCATCCAAACACTAGGTAAAGTATAAGAACAAAACAAATCAATTTAAGTTTAGAAATAAATCATTTTAATTTTTAAAACAAATTATTTTAAATTTTAACAAGCTTACATTCACAAGCAAATAAACACACATACACCAAGAAAAATCTAGAAAAACACAGGTAAAATAAAGTTGATGTCTTGAACGTGATTTCATTCATTTAAATGAAATAAGAACATCATTTTATATCATAAAATTATAACTTTTATTTCATCATTATTTCATTCCAAATCTATTATTTTAACAAGTATCCATTCAGAACATCAAATACTAGTTTCTAGCTTATATGCATAAAATAATTTCTAGATATTTGGAAGTTGGACTCCCTAGGGTTTGGATCTGATATTGTTTCTTTGTATGTTAAAAAATATATGAAATTGTATTATATTTTATTTCATTATTTGAAAAAACAAAAAAAAATGAAATAGTTTCAGTTAAGTTGCATATATATAAAAACTTGCATTTAGAAAAAGAGGAAAAACCAACATTTTCACCCTTAGTCTAGATTTATGTTTTAGTGTTATATGCATCTAAAAAATCAAGAAAAATATAAAAATAATGACCTATCTCTCTTTTATTTCATTAATTTTTTAATTTTTGTACTTTTATTTCTGTAATCAATTCATTTTTAGTTTATTTGCAAAAACCTTGTCGAAATGCACACAAGTACAAAAACAATTAACAATCAAAATATTTCCAAGATGAGTACAAGTACCAACACCATTCCTAAATAAAAGCCTTGACAAGATGAGTGAAAGTAAACTCCTTTCTCACAAATTAAAAATAATGAGTACCTACTTTACAACACATTCAATATAAACTATACACTTATTCATTACCGACCAATATCTCTCTACCATTGGATGACACTCACTGAGCCTCTTTATCCTCATAGTGCTAGTCCATTTCCTAGAGCATCTACTCTTTTTATAGAAATTAAACTTCAAAGTGATATTTATTCTGAGATTAGGCTTCAATTATTTTATTCCACCCATAGTTTGAATCTAAAGCTTAGCCAGCTTGAAGCCTTAGATGAACAATTTAGGCCTATAGCCCTTTTAGTAGGACCCTCCATATTCTTCCACGCCAACTAAATAACCTCCAAATTTGAGACTTTATATTATCTTTTATTTTTTATCAAGTCTAACCTCATCCTATTTCATTTAGGTTACCTATCATATTCCATTACATTGACTATCTCAGCCAGATATTGAAAAGTTGAGTGCACAGTTTAGCATGTGTTATTTGCATGCATACACATTGGTGAACCTAACATGATAGGCGTATTATTTTATGTATCCATATTTTATATCATCTCAACTTTTTCCTTTAATTTCATATTCTAAGGGTATTATTTACTCCTTGAATATGTCTAGTTAGGACATCTTTGAGAGAAGCATAGAGTTTGAAACCTATAGGAGTCCACCCTAGTGGTGAAACCTCCATTCATAGTTGGAAAAACAACACTCCTCAATAAAACATGGAGTCCCAATATCAAAATAATCCTTCCAACCCACAAAATAGATTGGAGTAGTGATTCATGAGCTGTAAGATCCATTAGAAACTCTATACAGCTAAAACTAGCCATCGATAATCTCTAACCAGGATTTTGAGCAATTTCTACCAAAATGCATAATTTGGCCTAAAAAAACTAAAACACATTAAATGAGTTGAAATTTATTTATTCAAGTTATGATTTTGGCTAGAGTGTCACTAAATGGGGCAATTCAATTTATGAAGTATCTAACTTTGATCAAATCATTTCAAGTCAAAATGACATTTTTGCACCTAGGTGCTCAGGATTGCTCTTTTCTATCAAATTTTTTAAATGAGACACGTGCCTTTATTATTTTACATTGAAAACATCATAAATGGTAACATAGTTCTAACACATCTAACATCGACTTCCAATTCCAATCCAGTCAAAATTTAAGCCAATAATATGACATTTTGACCAATTTGATTAATTTGTGCACAAATTGCCAATGTTTGCATCAAAGATGCCTAATCATGTTTAAAAGATAATTAATTCAAATAAAGAGCTTAAGTTAATTTTACATGGATATTTTTTAATGTTTCTTTTTGGAAATGATTATTGAATATTTACATCATCAAATGACATCATTTCTATGGGGTAGCATCCACAAGCCATAAGTGCATAAAATATCAATATTAAGTCACCCCATGCCTCATTAAGACCCTCCATGCCTCTTAAATGTCCCTCTAACCCAAATATTTATGGGGGATATTTATAAATTTAATTACATAATTAGATTTATTCATGGCCACACATCTCAATCTTAAAATGGATGATCATGGTTGATCCTAAACTATTTTAGAAATATATAAATAGAAGAGCCATGAACATGAATTTTAAGCTTGGATAATGCAAAGTTATAATGCACAAATTATTCCAAAATCCATTGAAATTAGTGTTATAATTCCAAATTTTTTAGCCAAGCCAAATCCCCAAGCCACATGGTGACAAGGAGGTGGAAGATAGCCAAGCTCCATTGCAACAGACCTTTTGAAGCACAAAGCTGAGCAAACCACTCTATAAACCATTTGGAAGCTCCAAAAAAGGTGAAGGAGATTTTATTTCATGTTTTAGTTTTTGTTTTCATATGTGTGTTTGTTATTGTGCTCCTCCTTAGTGTTTAAGCCTAGATATGTATGCTTGTTAGTGTGTTTCTTTCAATTTGATTTCATTTTAGAACTAATGCAATACTAACTACCTCTCTTGAGTCAAATTCATAGTCTATATAATGGCACGCCCGATGGGATCTAGCCTCATAAATTTGGTCAAAATGCACCTACAATAAACCTACTAACCATTATCATGCAGGATCTTGGAGTGTGGAAGAAAATATGGCAAAAATTTGAGCAAAAATCTATTTTTCTATAAGTCATGGTTTTGTTCTCAAGACTGTCCAACCCAAATCACCTGTCAACCCAACTCACTTGTCAAACTAACTCACCTATCAACCCAACTCGACTGTCAACCCAACTCAACTATCAATCTAAGAGCTTGATTCTTAATGTTATTTGCTCAAATTCCTAAGTGATTCAAAATAGGTAATTGTAATCTATTTTTCTTAGGTTGAGGGGGTAGTTTGGAAGTAGATTTAAATGCTTTTGACTAACCACACACCTTTCAAATTATATTTAAAAAGAACTTGATAAAAAATTATGTACACTTCAAATTTGGCTTAAAATGAACATGTCATGTTTCTCACACATTTGAATTGGTGCCTAAAATGAACCTAATATTTAAATAAGTCTTGGGTACTTTTCATTTAGTGTTTAAAACACATCATAAATCTTTCAATATTTTTAATTTGGTGTTTTAATCATGAATCTAAGCTAAGTCTTTTGATGTAATCTTTACATGTTTTTACAACTTAAAACATGGAGTCCCAATATCAAAATCATTCTCACAACTCACAAACTAGATCAGAGTAGTGATTCATGAGTTGTGGGATCCATTGGAAACCACCAACAATCACCTTGACTCTAACAACATGTCCTTCACTAGTGTAAGTAAAAATAAAACTCACATTGTAACCTAACTATCCATTAACCTACAAAGCCTATAATCCAAAAGTATAACAAAATACAATTAATACATTGGTAGAATCCACAATTTAGAAGATGAGCTAAGTAGACTACAAACACCTTTGCTCTGCCAATAACCAAAACATTACCAACCCATGGGAGAAACAACCAACAACTCCTTTAGAGGCCTCTAACCCCAATCTATCTATTAGTGGTTGTCAAATCATACCTCTTGAAGTTTCTACCAAAGAGGTCACCATAACCACCATTCCTTCTACCTAAGATGAACTCATCTCAACCTTGGTGGGTTGCATTAAAGATTTATAAAGTAACCAAGCCTCTCTGAATCAAGGGATGGTCAACAATCCTTTTAATCAAGGCCATTCCTATCCTAATCTGACCCCATAAATGACTTACCAATCATTATTTTATCCATCTAACCCACCTCTTAGTAATCATGCCTCAAACTATTATCCTTGGGACATCCTTACTCATGGCATCCCTAATCCCCCTACTTATAACATTTTTCCATACTACCAATTCCCTCCTCATAATCATATGATAAGTGTTTACACCTATGCTCTTCCCCACAATACGGTGGCCCATAATTCACTACCCTGCATTCATTTAAATTACGTATCATCCATGTATATTCCCCTTCAAAAACCAACTATCTACTACCTTAAATGCATTTGATTTAAGTGCTACATATGTATACTCCTCCCCAACAATCACCTAAACCATCTTTGTCTAACACTCTTCCTCCTTACTATCATATGTTCTCTAAATCCATTTAACTAGATGACTATTTCCTAGACTATTCTACACCACCCTACCAATCACCCTATTTCCTCTCTAGTGGTTACAAAAATAACCCATATCCAAACCCACCCATTCAATCTTATTCAATTTTGCCTTTAATGGAATTCAAAAACATGAAGACTTATGTTGAGTACCTCAAGGAGCCTCTCAATACCAACATAAAAGGTGTTCTTCTCCCATGTCCCCTACCAAACCTTCCCAAGTTCAAAGGGAATGGGATCCCAATGTGCACGTCAAAGCTTACACTATGGATATTAGGGAAATCCTACCTTAGGATTAGGTTATTGCAAAAATCTTCCCCAAAACCTTATAAGCAATAACGCTCGATTAGTATTATTATCTCCCTAAAGGATATATATATTATTTTTACCAACTCATGGCCAAGTTTTTCAAAGCCTTTGATATGAACAAACTTTTAAAGACTGACATACAAGAGTTATTGCACATCAAGAAAGAGTTCAAAAAATCATCTACTTATTTCATTACAAGATGACAACAAGTCTTATACTAGTCTGTCAGCATGCCACACATAGACCAAAGGGAACTATGTTATCTCTTCTTTCACTCCTTTAACAAAGAGATGAGAGAAGACGTATGAAAATTCCTCTATCATTTATATGAATAAGCACTTTAAAGTGATCTTAGAATCAATCAAGTGACCATTGATAGTGGCTGTAGAACCTATGTGACTAATGTTAAGATATTCATCCCAAACCAAAACAATGGAGGATATCAAAACTCTAACCAAGATAACTCTTGTAATCAAGGTCCTAATGTTTTAAAAATAAACCCTAATGCCCCCATAGATGGTGTCATAAATCAAAACAATAAGGTGAATTTGGTTTAAAATAATCCACCTCAGCCCATGATGAAGGAATGAGCAGGAGATACACAGGATCCACAGGATCAATCCAAGAGAAAGAACCCACAACAAATAACCTGCAAATATTTCCAGAGAATAAATAAATTTGTCACACCTAGAAAATAGGTGATAATCCACAAATTTCTCTATATCCTCTTAATAATCTCTCGTTTATTTCTCATATAATGCAAAGTATTTATAATACAAATAGTTTGTTTCATGTTAACAAACTATTTGTAATGATTACAAAATAGAGAAAACAAACTATTTGTTTTCTCATACTACGAACAAATATATTGTTGAGAAATTCTCAACAATAAAATAAATTAACTGAGGTAAATAAATTTTACCCTCGGTAATAAATAACTTACCCTATTAACCCTATGTAAGCTTAAATATGCATTATTCCAACACCCTCCCTTAAGCGAAACATAGGGAGAATGACAAACAAGGATGGGTCCCAGCTACTAGGCCTGATAAGGTACCAATGTACAAACCAATCAAAATATATGAAGAATAAAGGAAGGACTTCATGGGAAATCCCCCCCAAGGACAACTTCCTTCACCCCAAGCATCGCTCGCAACTGAAGATAACGAGGAGAAGCCAAAGGTTTAGTGAAGATGTCTGCAATCTGCTCAGCTATAGGCACAAACTCCAAAGAAAGAACTCCATCCTGAATAAGATGTCGAATGAAGTGCATGTGAATCTCAATGTGTTTTGTCTGTTGATGCTCAACAGGATTGTGTGAAATAGCAATTGCACTTTGGTTATCACACCAAAGAGTAGTAGGACCCTACTGTGTGAAGCCAAACTCTCCAAGCAACTATCGAAGCCAAAGTATCTCCTGACTAGCTTTGACAACGCCTCGATACTCAGCCTTAGTAGAGGACAATGCAATAGTAGTCTACTTTTTGCATGCCCAAGCAACTAGACCTAAACCAAGTGTGAAAGCAAATCCACAAGTGGACTTGCAAGTGTCAACATCACCAGCCCAATCAGAGTCAGTGTATCTAATAAGCTGTGTAGAACTCTGTGGTGTGTAATGTATACCAAAGTGAGTGGTGCCCCGAATGTAGCACAAAATATGCTTGGCTGCTTGCCAATGACTCTCATGAGGCTCATGTGAGAACCGAGAGACAAGGTTCACAACAAATGTAATGTCAGGACGGGTATGAGTCAGGTATAAAATACTACCTACAAGTTGTCGATACAAAGTGGAATCAACAAGAGGAGTCGTACAAGTGGCAGACAACACAATACCTGACTGATATGGAGTGGGTGTAGGCTTACAATCAGCCATGCCAAATAGATGAAGAAGATCTGTCGCATACTTCTGCTGTCCAATAGAAATGCCCTCAGAAGACTAAAAAACTTGAAGACCAAGAAAATAATGTAGAAGTCCCAGATCTGTCATATCAAACTTATCTGCCAACTTGTCCTTGATGTCATGTATCAAGGAATCTAAACTGCCAGTGAGGATGAGATCATCAACATACAAAACCAAAATGACAAGCTCCTAACCTTGCTTCAAGATGTATACATTGTGATCTGACTCACAATGAATAAAACCAGAACTCAAAAGAAAACTATCCATCTTCTCGTACCAAGCTTGAGGAGCTTGTTTTAGACCATAAAGAGAACGATGGAGTCTACAAACCAATGATGAGTCCTGCAAAAATCCTAGAGGCTGCTCCATATAGATCTCATCATGGAGATCACCATGCAAGAAAGCACTCTTCACATCCATCTGAAAAACAGACCAAGAATGTGAAGCAACAAGAGAGAGTACAAGCCGAATAGAATCCATCTTAGCTACAGGGGCAAAGGTCTCAGAGTAATCAACCCCTTCAACCTATGAAAAACCCTTAGCTACTAATCTTGCTTTGTACTTATCTACTGATCCATCTACAACATATTTGGTCTTATAGACCCATTTACATTTTACAAGTTTTCTTCCCTTAGGAAGAGGGACAAGATCCCAAGTATCATTCTTCATCAATGAAGAATACTCATCATACATAGCAACATCCCACTCGGGTATACCAATAGCCTCAGAAAACAACACTGGATCATCTGTACAAGCTTGTCCCAAAAGAGCAACACCAGATGTTTGTGAGTGAGTGCGACGAGAATCAAATGGATTACCAACAAAAGAATCAGCTGCTTGTAGAGTGCTCTTTGCCCACTTAGGCAAAGGTGGTGAAGAAGATGGATGTGGTGGCTAAATAAGTGCAACATCATCATCATCAACAATAGAAAGCAAATCCTCACTATCCTCAGTAGAAGGAAGGGGAGAAGAAGAACTAGATGTACACTCCTGTGGAGTGGGTAGCTCATCAACTTGAACATCCCATCGAAAAAACACATCATGTGTGACAGGATCAAAAAGACGGTAGGCTTTTACTTCTTCACAATAGCCAACAAAAGTGAGTGGTTGGCTTTTCTTCTCCAATGATTTACGTTTGTCATCAGGAACGAATGCCCATGCTTGACTCCCAAAGATGCGAAAATCTGAAATATCAGGCTTGATCCCAGACCAAGCTTCTTCTGGTGTCATATTTTGCACAGCTTTGTGAGGCATATGGTTTTGAATGTAGTTTGCACAATTTACAGCTTCAGCCCAATATTGTGGACCCAAATTTTTAGAGTGAATCATACAATTAGCCATCTCTTTCAATGTTTGATTCTTCCTCTCTGCTACACCATTTTGTTGAGGAGTGTGTGGGACAGTAAATTGATGCTGTATCCCATGCTCATTACAAAAATCATAGAAAGCATTACTGTCATATTCCCCCCCATTGTCAGTGCGTATCTTCTTAAGAGGAAGAGATGATTGTTTTTCAACAAAGGCTTTGAAAGCCTTAAAAGTCTCAAAAACTTCACTTTTCAACTTGAGAAAATATACCCAAGTTTTACGAGTGAAATCATCAATGAATATGAGTGCATATTTAGCCCTTGAAAAAGAACGAGTTGGAAAAGTCATCAAATCACTATGAACCAACTCTAAGGGTGCATTTGCACGTGTGGCCTTACCATCTGGAAATGGATCCTGGTGCTGTTTACCAACTAGACAACCAGGACATACCCCATCAATACATGAGACCTTAGGAAGGCCTTTTACAAGATGTTTTGTACTCATTTTTTGCATATATCCATAACTCAAATGTCCCAATCTCTCATGCCACAATTTGCTGAAATTATTACCATGTGCTATAAGTGAAGAACCATAAGACATAAAAGACTCAAACCTATCAAAAGTATAGAGTCTTGCAGTATGGTCTGCTGTACCTGTAGCAACTATCTCACTAGGATCATTACATTCTCTTATTACAACATTATGTGAAGTAAACTCCACAATTTTACCAGTACCAGAATTACATATTTGATATACAGAGAGAAGATTAGAAGAGATTTGAGGTACAAGCAATACATTGTTAAAACATCCATCTTGTTTATCAACAGTACCTAATCCCAAGACTTCAATCTGTGAGGAGTTACCCATAACAATATGTGATGTACTACAATCTGTAAGGGAAGAAAATAGATCCTTAGAATGTGTGAGATGGTGAGAAGCACCTGAGTCAAAAATCCACTGATCCTGACATGAAGATATAGCCCTGGCTGAAAGTGCTTTCCCTTTTCCTGTAGAAGTAGAAGGAGATGGAGACGGAATGGAAATTTTGTGTTGTCTGACCGCTGCCTCTAATGCTTCCATCTTCTTAAAACATCTACTTTCATCATGATTAGGACCACCACAAAAATTACATGGACCAAATGTTTTCTTCTTTTGCTTAAAGGACTTTTTGGTCTTAGTAGATTTAGAATGATGAGGTGATTGGGTGGACTCTGGAGGGTTATTTGAAGGTGCTTGCTTTTTAGACTTAGGTGAAGGTTTTCCTTTAGAAGAATTAGCAACTAGAGCATGACTAGGACCAGGTAGAGCATCTAAGGCCATTAATTTTGTTTGCTCCCTAGTCAATCTTTCACAAAAAACTTCAAAGGAAGGCCATTTGAATTCATCACCTAATGTATCCATCATAGTATAAAAAGCAGAGGAAAAAACACTATATGGTCCTTTCAAATTTGACAAAATCATGAAAATGCACTCCTGATCACTTTTATCCTTGTCACCAGCTTTCAATTGTGACCTTATAAATTTGAATTTTGCTAAGAATTCATCTATTGAAGGGAAATCTGATGGAGAGAGAGTACTCAATTCTGCATCTAATTACAAAATTTTAAACTCATTAACTTTGCCAAATAGGTTTTTAAAATTTTCCCATTCCTCTTTTGGCGTAGTATCATCTGAAATGTGAAATTGAAGATTATCTGAGACGTTGAGGCAAATCAATCCAAGAGCCTCATCCTGCTTACATCCATATGCATATTTGTCTTTTTCAGTGGTGAATGCTGCAGGTGTCGTTTCAGAAAAAATTCTCCATAAGCCCTTTGATTGAAGGAGTTGTTGCATTTTCATCTTCCAAACATGGTAATTTGTAGAATTTAGAGGTTCAAACAATCGAGATTCCATTCCCGAGGAAGATGATGAAGTTGACAAGAACAATCTAGACATTTGTTTTTCCCAAACAACACCCCTCCTGTTACAATTTAACGTCTCCCGAAGAAAAAAAAATTAGCCTTGACTTATAAAAAATTAAAAAATGGCTTTATGCAAAAAAAATGTAGGGGGATTTGACCCCAAGACCTCCTCCCTACAAATTTTAACAAAATATCTCTAGCCGTTTTAGCACAGTCAAATTTGAACTTTCAAAGCTAGAGACTTGCATTTAAACCACTAAAAAATAAAATAATTAATTAAAAAAAGGCCAAAAATGACTCTCACATGCGATATATCAGCTGAATAATCTTTTTATTTATCAAAAATAAACTCTTTTTCCAGCAAGGCGTGGTGGTCAGGGAAATATTTGAGAAAAATAGCCAAGGAGAAAACACCTTTCAGCAATGCAGAATGGCTCCACTTGATCTGCCAAAAAGGACTATACGACCTCCTCCAAATCCATCCTTCTCAGCATGAAATGAAATATTTGGAAGTCTTCTATCACATGAAATTCTCATATTTTGATTTTATATAGAATAAGGCATTAAAAAATGAGAAATCTGTACGGCTATACAGCAGGCAAAAAAACAGTTTTTAATTTCTTGTTGTTGGCTTCCAAAACGTTGTACAGCCTGATCCAAATTTGTCAAAATTTATATGGATAGAAATATATAAGAGTCATATTTCATTAACAGGTCTCAGATTTGAAAAAATTCAACCGTACGATCTGCCACATCAGAAAAACGGATAGGTACTGTAGTCTGCCAACAGTCTGCCAACAGGGACCAGTCTGCAAGTTTTTGAATTAAAGAGCTGTACGTCATTATCCAAATGCGAAAATTCAAATTGAAATGGATTCCTGACTTGATTTCATATGCCTCCATGAAAAAAAAAATCTGATTTTGGAAATCTGTACGGTCATTTAATGATCATAAAGTACAAAATTTAAAAAAAAACTAGTAAATAAGAACCAGAATTTTAGAGAATTAAAAATATCTGTAACACATCAATAAAATAATATTTTTAAATGTGTTAAAAGATGAAAAATTGCAGGGAAGAGGATATTCAACTGGAAATCCAAGCTCTGATACCATGAAGGAATGAGCAGGAGATACACAGGATCCACAGGATCAATCCAGGAGAAAGAACCCACAACAAATAACCTGCAAATATTTCCAGAGAATAAATAAATTTGTCACACCTAAAAAATAGGTGATAATCCAAAAATTTCTCTATATCCTCTTAATAATCTCTGATTTATTTCTCATATAATGCAAAGTATTTATAATACAAATAGTTTGTTTCATGTTAACAAACTATTTGTAATGATTACAAAATAGAGAAAACAAACTATTTGTTTTCTCATACTACGAACAAATATATTGTTGAGAAATTCTCAACAATAAAATAAATTAACCGAGGTAAATAAATTTTACCCTCGGTAATAAATAACTTACCTTATTAACCCTAGGTAAGCTTAAATATGCATTATTCCAACACATGAATGATAATAACAATGCCAACAACAACCACATGGTTGCAAAGAATCAAAACCCTCCACCCACTATTCTCATGGTTGATTTCAATTGCCCTCCTCCTCATAACACCTAATGAAAAAACCAAAACCAAGCATAATTTCAAAATCAATTCCAAAACACCGATCCTAATCAAAATCAACATTTTTATTATAATAAAAAGAAGTAAGGGTTCGGTCAATAGGGCCAACATCAAAGGCCTCAGGACTATGATACTAATGTATACGTAATTTTCCATAGAGTCCTTGGACATGATATTTAAGCCTACAAGGAATACAATAAATTCATTAAAAAACTCATTGAAAACCAATAATAAACAATTACAGAGATGTTCCTAGGGAATGCCAATGCAAACCTTTAAGCTCAGTCAACTGGTCCTATAACACTTCAAAATATTAACTTGGGAATTTATCAAAACCCCTTTTTAGACCATCAACAACATATCATCCCAAACCAGTCACAAGGTATTAAAGCTAACCAACCCCCACTAATTTCTACTTATGACATTGAGGCCTTTATCTCTGGCATGATCAACCCTGATGTAGCTCCCCAACTAGGACCACAAGCAAAAACCTGCATGATAGGAGCTATAGAACTCAAAATCAAGGAAGATGTGAACAATATCACTCCCACTAAGGAGTATCAACCTGAAACCTATCACATGAAAAATGTCTTAGATACTTATATCACCCCCAAACCCATGGAGAACTTTGATTTAATTTATGACCTCACCAAGACATTTTCTCATGCCTCTTTCCTATACTTGCTCAAGAACTTGCCTACCCATTGTTTGATGTTATTCAATGCCTTTGGATTGGGCCATCTAGCTAGTGTCACACCCCCACCATAAGTTCAAATCAATCATATTGATTTGGATATGTTCCCACTTACACAAAATTTGAGGGATACTGGTTATTATTTTAACTTACAGAGCCTACCCCCAGAATAAAAAATGGCCATAAGGGGAGATTAAACCTTGTATCTACAAGTGTGAATATACAACAATTATGTAAAATGAGCAATGGTTGATGATGGGGAAACTATCAAAATAGGCCCCTTCTCACTTCTTTAGAAACTCAGGCATGGAGAAACCAATTACTCTACTACCATGAACACTTTGTGAGGTTTTGATAGCCTCAAGTCTACCTCAATAAGAACCATCATACTTCCAGTAATTTTGGGTCCTAAGATCATGCTGACAAAATTTTATGTTATTAATAGAGATACACATTATAACATGACCTTAGGTATACCTTGGATCCATGGGATGAAGGCAATCCATTCTACCCTATTCTAAAAAATTAGGTTCCTCCACTTAAATAAAATATTTGTCACTCAAGGATAACCTAAGCCATTCGATTCCATTTAAATGACCATACACAAACAACCAGGGCTACATATTGATTATCACTTGCCTGCCAATGGTGTGGCAAAGCCCCGACAATGGGTTGAAGACAAAGAACTCCAGATAGCCAAAGTAGTTGTCTTAAAGAGGGGTACAAAATTTCCTAAGATTCCATCAAATGAAAAATCTAGAGAGAATGAATTTGAAAAATATAAATTGTAAGCGAGGAAACTCCCATGATAGTGTCAGCCATCTCAATTAAGTCTATGATTGAGATTATCAATATCCTTGAAAGCGATGAACCAATCCAACCTCCTTTTAATCCTTATAAAATTGAAACCTATAGTCCTCACATGCCTTTTGAGTTATAAGATATTAAACCTAGTATTGAAAACCACCTGGTTGGCATGATGGAAATATTAGGGCACAAGGACAAACCTAAAAAAGAGCTTGACATTCCATATCTTTAACTCCATCTCCCAATGCCTTATCACATAGGGGAAAGTAGTAGTTTAGATCATAGTTCAGAGTTTAGGATAGACAAACAAACCATTCATCCTCCACTAGTCATTATAGTGCTTGAGGGAAGGATTCATACCTTAATAATAGGCACCATATAAATCAACATTGATCCCTATGATTACCCACATATTACTAAAGGTAGACATCCTCTCCCCCTATAGAAGCAATCAACACTATAACACTTCTCTATAAGCTATTACAAACATTCTTTAACTAGGACATATAAGATACAAAATTGGCCATGTCTTATCATTAGTCCTATAGACTGCAAGACTATCTTAGAATACTTCCTACACTAAAAATGACTCTTGACAAGTGGGGTGTTTGAGTTCCCATAAGTGTCTGTCTTCCTAGAATTAAATACCATGGTCAGGCAACCAAAGTTAATCATGCCCAATCAATGATATTATGAGTCCATCATTATTCTCACAATCACCCAATTCATTTAGGATAACTTATCCTTAGATTTGATAGTCAAATTGACAAAAAGAAAGGAGATGGTCAAAAATTTAGAACAAACTAGTTAGGCCCTTACCTAGTGATATAAGACTTCAAAAATGAGCCTATTGATTATGAAATCTAGAAGGCATGGAGTTCGGTGAGTCTATGAACTCTTTACACCTAAAATGTTTTTATATATAGTAATTTCATATCACATTGCCCTCATTGCATTACATATTCCATTGTTAGCATTTTGTCTTGCATATTAGATGTCGTGTTTGGTGATTATTTAGTTGTTAATTCACATAACATGAAACTTATAAAATGTAGCATATCATATCATTTCATTCTCACACTACCCTATCATTCATGGAAAGTATTATCAAAATCAACATTACATTAGTTCTTGCCTTAGTTATTATGAGCAGAGTACACCTCTTTTCCTTACATCTTCTTGCACAACTTAGAAAATACAAGCCTATAGTCTAGTCTAGAAGCTTGTCCATGGTAAGATCTCCTCTTACGGTGCCTTCTAAAATAGAACATTAGCATGCTAAAAAATATGTAACTTTACTCGCCTATCTTGGTCCTTTCTACTGATCCCTTGCATCTTACTAGTTTCATGGGGCCAAGATTTAGGGATAAAGGCCTTGAGAATAAGAAAAAATAGTCACTCCTATGAAAATCAAAAGTTTATGCAAGCACAAAAGTAAAATTCTACATCTCTTTCCCTTTTCTAACGTTTGGTGTTGATCCCTCACATCTGATTGGTTTTGTAGGGTTAACATTGGGGAGAGATGACCTTACTCGCCTACATCTAACCTTTGGTGATGAACCCATGTTTCTTCTTGGTCACATGAAACTGCATGTATGGGGTCACAAAGAGAAGTAAAAGTCAATCACAGAAGAAATATTAAATCAAAATGTGTCCAAGTAAAACTATCTTCAAAATTTTTGTTTATATGCCTATGCCAAAAAGGTAACTTTATCCCATTTACCGATTTTGTCAAGACTAGTTATCTCTAGACAAAACCAAAAAATCTAGTGTTTTGTAAGTCTAGAAATAAGTACATTTCCCCCTTTGCTCATAAGGATTAGGTCATCTTCCTTTTTCCTATGAAATTTTGATATATGGTTTTCATTCTTTATCACCTCACATTTATCCTCTTCTTCTTCTTCTCATTCCTTGCTGCAAATTGAAAGTAATATGTTGTGTAAACAAAAAAAATGGGTCATCACCTGTAAAAAAATTGCTAATGCATTCACAAGTTTCATATATATATATATATATATATATATCCATCATATTACATCATTTGCATACATTTTTTTCTCACATATATACACATTTTCCATAGCATTTTACTTCAAAAAATAGAGATACATGGTATACCATCAAATGCCTAGCCATCTAGGATGCATAAAATGAAAAACATACATGAAAAGTAAGCCCATAACACATGAATGATGAGTCACTGAGAATAAACCATAATGTCTCTATATGTATATCATAATAGTTTCAATTTTATACAATCATGTCTCAGTACAATTCACCTTTGTACAAAACAAGTAACTCAAACATATCAAAGATAAAATAAAAAACATGTATGTATGTGTACCCATGTTCAATAGTGGTCCTAAAATCTTGACCTCCTCTCACTTTAGTTACCTCTTATAAAGTCTTCATCTGAGACTCTAATCAAGCTATATGCCTTTGTGAGTGAGTGATTTCCATGTATATGTGATAAGCTAGGGAAAACATATCTTATGCTTACCTATCCTGATAGGTATTCCTACATCAAACAACAATTGATCCCTAGTCTACCCAGTCTCCCAATTCCATTTTATGATTTATTTAATCAATTAACGGATCTAAAAGTATTTGTGATGATTTTTTCTCAATTTGGACAAAAACACAAAAACCAATAAAAAAACCTACCTGACCATGCCCTACCCTACCTACCATTGGTATGTTTTCCATGCTCATCTCGTACTTGTTCTTTTGACTATATTCTCACTCAAAACCATCACAAACAATCCATAGCTCAAAATCACATAAAGTTGATTTTCACAAATGAATCTATTTTTGGTAAGTTTTTATGAATAAATAGGCCACCAAACTAGTTGTTTTAGTTTTAAAACTTTCTAAATTTGGCATATTTTCATGTTCATGAATCATACTATTGTTATATCTTATGATGCATGTTGAAAAACTAACATTTTAACAACATTTCTATCTTTTCTAACACATTTTGCGATTTTATAAGTACACAATGACTTGGTGTCAGATTCAGTTTCCCAATGGGATGGTTTAGGTAGCATGATCTTACCCACATGTATGGTATGTATTCTTGTCCATGTTTTGATTATGTAGTATATTTTTTGTTTTTCGTTAAAATTACACTTGATTCTAGTCTTCTATCTACAGGTTGCATGGAGTCTTGGATGGCTTCACCACACCACTAAGGTAAGTGGGGTGGGCGTTTATAACTTCATATTTTCCTTCTGCACACCATTACTTGGAATCAAACCTTTGTTAATTCATGACAAGGCATCTTCCTGAGGTCCCAATATATATGCACCTAAAAAATACATGGCGTGGCATCCTAAAATGATGTCTAATGGTGACGTAATAATCTCCTAATTTATTCCCAAAGTGGTTTCTCTATAAAATTCTAGTCTTACTCTCTCCCTATTTTTACACTTAGACTATTTTTGAACCTTTTTAAATAATTTTCTTCCCTTCCTTTTTCTTGTTATAAAAACATTTCTCTAAGGATGAAATTGCCCTTCTTAATAATAGAATCGCCCCTAAAATGATAGAACTGCCGCAATAGTTTTGTAATTTGTCACGATAGTTTCATAAACTGCCACATTAATTACATCCTAATAGGGTAGCTCTATTTTATATTCAAGATAATTTCATTAATTTATAGGGTGGTTTTATTCCCAAGAGTGGTGGTTCAATAACCACCCCTACAAACAAGGACGGTTATGTCACCATTTTTTTGCCTTTTAATTTTAACCGCTAGTACTCACTCCTTGACGTGTTTTGTATGCTTATTGTCATGTTTCTTGATATTTATACCTTAAGTTCACCTCCAATCAAGCCCAACTCACTTCCTCTTCTATTTCCAATCATGTTGAGTCCCTCTCAAGTTTAACGCCTAGTTCAACTTTGTTAAACTCCATACAAGCTCCATTGCTTTTTTACAAGTAAGTCACTTTTAGTTTGATTTTAGATGTAAATTTTGCATTGAATATTGGTGTTTTCAAGCTCTAAAAAACCCTACCTGCCTACTTTCAATTTCAAAAAAAAGTTTGCTCCACCTTTGGTCATATTTGTGGTCATTCTACATAGTTTTGAAGAGGAGAATTCATATGAATCAATAACCCATTCTTTGCTATATGTGAATCAACCTAGCCACTATTCAACTATTCTTCTTTTCAAATATTGTGTCTTTCTTTCTGTTTTCCCTTTTCATCCTTTTGACTAAGAGTTCTAGGGACTGTGATTGAGCAATCAAGGAGCTAGTTACATGAAGATAACTTATATACTACAACAAATCTTTACTTCCAGCTGGTCTACACCTTGATCAGATTAGGGGTTTTCAATTTCAATTTTATTTATTTATTTATTAGATTAAAGTAGTTTAGATTATTTTTTTCCTTTATTAGTTTATTTTTCATTCTAAAAATGCATAGATAGGAAAATAATTTTTCTTTCTCTCCTCTCTCTCTTCCACCAAAAATAATAGCTTACATATTTACTGTTTGTATTTGCATATTAGGATATTTTGAAATCACATAGTTTGCATCCAAACACTGGATAAATTATAGGAACAAAAAAAATCATTTTAATTTTCAAAACAAATCATTTTTAGATTTAACAAGCTTACATTCACAAGCAAACAAACACACATACAACTAGAAAACTCTAGAAAATCTCAGGGAAAATAAAGTTGATGTCTTGAACCTGATTTTGTTCATTTGTATGAAATAAGAATGTTGTTCTATATCATAAAATTAGAAAATGAAAATTTTGATTTCATATTTATTTCATTCCAAATCACTTAGTTTAACAAGCAGTCATTCATAACACCAAAGGCTAGTTTCTAGCTTGTATGCATAAAAGAATTTCTAGATACTTGGAAGTTGGACTCCTTAGGGTTTGGATATGATCTTGTTTCATTTGTATGTTAAAAAAATCCTTAATTGTATTATAGTTTCATTCATGATCTAAAAACACACACAAAAAAAAAATGAAATAGTTTCATTTAGCTTGCATATAGGAAAAATCTTGAATCTAGAAAAAGAAGAAAAATCAGCATTTGCAACCTTAGTCTAGATTTATGTTTTAGTGTTGCATGCATCCAAAAATTCAAGAAAAGGATAAAAAGAATTACCACTCTCTTTGATTTCAGTGGTTGTTAGTTCTTTGCTTTCCATATTTTCATTTCAATAATCAATTCATTTTTAGTTTATTTGCAAAAACCTTGTCGAAACACACACAAGTACAAAATAATCAACAATCAAAACCTTGCCAAGATGAGCACAAGTACTAAAACCATTCCTAAATATAAGCCTTGCTAATACAAGTTCAAGCAAAAATATTGCTCACACATTCAAAACAATGAACACCTATTTTGCAACACATTCAATACAAGCTATACACTTATTCATTACTGATCAATATCTCTCTACCATTGGATGACACTCACTGAGCCTCTTTATCCTCATACTGCTAGTCCACTTCCTAAAATGTTTGCTCCCATTCTAGCAAGTCCACTTCAGAGTGATATTGCTTATGAGCTTAGGATTCAAGCATTTCGTTCCACCCATAGTTCGCCTCTAATCCCTAGCCAACTTGAAGCCTTAGATGAACAATCTAGGCCTTTAGCCCCTTTACTAAGAACCCTCCATATTCTTCCCCACCAAGTAAATAACCTCTAAATTTGAGCCTTTCATATTATCTTTCCTTTGTCCACGGGTCTAGCTTTGTCCTATTTCATTTAGGCTACCTATCATATCCCATTACATCCGCTATCTCGGCCAGACCTCAAGAAGTTGAGTGCATAGTTTAGCATGCATTAAGTCCCCTTGGTCTTTGTGAAGTTAGAGTGCATTCATCCCCTTTGTTCCACCTTTTTCGTTTGTAATCATTAGATATTAGTTTGCACAACAATAGGGTCTTATTTGAATTCAAAAATTTATAAATACACAAGAATTATAGTTTATTTAAAATTAAGAGATACACATGAGATTATTAACATTCTATTGAGAACTCATAAGCATTCAAAAGAGATTAAGTGAGATCATTAGATCATTTATCATTGTTCGTAGCTAGCATTTTTCATGGAGCACTTTTGGTACATGACCTAGGTTTTTTTACCTATGCAAATTATATTATGATGTTATTTCTCTTACACAATTTATTATTTTTTGACATTCTTGATAATGTAGTTCCCACCCTTTAGGGGTCTGAAAAATAATAAGGTAGTTATAGTATTCACTAGGACTAAAGTAGGCGAACCTAAAGATCAACTTGCTTTCTTTAAGCTTGACATATTGCAGGTGCATTGGAGTTTCCCCAAGGAAAGAAAGTAATCGTGTTTTGTAGGTATATGGCCGTCATAGTGCATAGGTCAAAATAAAGAAATAGGAGATTAAAACTAGGGGGACATAATGGTCAATTTATTTTGGGTAATACATGCCGATTATTTAAAGAGTTGGATGCCCCTGGGGATTATTTGAAGCATTCTTAACACACAAAATTTTCAAAGCATTCCTAACACTAAAGGGGGTTGTTCAAAGTGCTCCCAATATTTCTTATCTTCGACCCTGATTAAAACCAAACTTCTCGATGAAGTCATTGACACTATTGGATGTAGATTTCTAGGTTTAAACTTATGGAACAATTCTGCAACACCATCTTATTTAAGATATATATAGAAACCCTATATATCTATCCTTGATTGAAAATCTTAATCAAATATTATGATTATGTTACATGTATGGTGTAACATTGAGATAAATATTTCATTTACATTTATTTATAATCTATGTATATTTTACAAGCTTATTTTTAAAAAGAATGTTTTGGTTATGATATATTTTTATAAACAATTATTTTGACTATTATTTATTTTTATAAACAATTGTTTATAACACTATTTAAATTTAAAATACAATTAATTGCTTGGGTTAAAAACTAGATTATAATTACGTATAAATTTTAATCTATCAAGAGGAAATGTTCAATTGTCTTACACATTTATTTATTTGTATTATGAATTATGGAAGTTAACTTTTTTGAAGTTTTATTTAAAAAATATACTTTGAACTTTTATCTAGAAATATGCGTATATTTATATTATAATTTTTAAAAGTTTATATAAATACATATGTATATTTGTATTATAATTTTTGGCAGTTTTATTTTATTTTTTTGATTATAAATATATCTTGAAGATTGTTTTCTAAAAATATCAATTTTATATTTTAATCTATTATTTATTTTTTAATACATTTAATTATAAAAATAATGAAATTGACATTTACAAATATAATTTACATTAACATTTTCTTATTAAAAATACAAATAAATTATTAATTTTTAATATTTTAATAAATCTTAAAAACTAGAGTAAAAATATTTCATACACTATTTTTATTCTTTTTCATCATTTCCAAAAATTATCAAATATTTGCAATGGTAAGAATTAGGGTACCAACACCAAACCATCAGGACATAAACACCTTAACCACTTATAAATATCAGAGCACGAAAAAAGCAACCATGACGGCCCCCGCCAGAGCACCGAAGATATCGACACCGGAAAAACCGTTGCCCGTAGCTCCGTTTTCCGCGGGCGGTGAAGCGGCCGGAGCTCCAGGGGAAGCCGGGGTGCGAGGTGTGGAAGAAAGGGGTGTGCGAGGTGTGGAAGAAACGGGTGCGCCGTCAGAGGGGGTTGCGGAGGCCGGAATGATGGCCACTGCGGGCGCAGGGGGCAACGATGCCTTAGCAGGGGCAGGGGCAGGGGCGGTGGCAGGGACAGTGGCAGGGGCGGTTGCTAGCGCCGCAAGACTGTCAACCTCCAGCTTCATGCCGCCGGTGCAGTGCCCCGGTGTACCGCATATGAAGTAACGTTTTCCTACCGCGGACAACTTTACGGTGGTGTTTCCATCTGTTGACGATGTGATGGCGTTGGCAGTGGAGCACGCATCGTAGCCCGCTTTGTTCACTTCAACCAGGCTGTGAACCGTCGAATATTTGAACACTACAATTGCAAACCCAAAACAAATTGTGCTCAGTCTGTGTCATGAATGTTATCAAATATCATTATCTAGTATTTTTTAATAATAGATCAATTTTTCTAAAAGATTAGATGATTGTTTTTTATTCATATTTTAAATCATATTTTGTAATTTATCATCAAAATCAAGAAGACTAAAGAAATAAATAATGTAATGACACTTTCTTAAAGACCTAGCTCATAGAGCTTCCCACAATCAAGCCAACAAAAATGCTGACTAGAGTTCAACATATCAACTTTGAACATACAGTTGTTTATATCACCACACACAAGTATGATAAACAGTCAGTATGCTCAGCTTTGACCCTACTGAACTTGCTGGCTTGATAAGGTTTACCTAAAAACCTAGTTCATAGAGCTTTCTCACAGTCAAGCTAATATAAGTGCGACCAGAGTTCAGCAGGTCAACTCTGAACTCTCTTTATTTATGTCACCACATGCAAATATGGTAAACAGTCAGTATCTTCAGCAATAACTTTACTGAACATGTCAGTTTTATAAAGTTTACTTAAAAACATAGCTTAGAGCTTTCCCACAATCAAACCAATAAAAACACCGATAAGAGTTCAACAGGCCGACTCTAAACTCCATGTTGTTTATATCATCATACACAAATATGGTAAACTGTCAATATGTTCAGCGTTAACCCTATTAAACATGTCAACTTTATAAGATTTATTGAAAAACACAACTCATAAAGCTTTCTCACTGTCAAGCCTACAAAAGTTCAGCAGGTCAACTCTATACTCTCCATTATTTATGTTATCACATACAAATATGATAAATAATCAGTATATTCAGCGTTGACCCTACTGAACATGTAGGATTTATAAGGTTTACCTTTATCTTGTATGTTAATGTTAGAAAGATTGAGAGTTTAGCTTACCAAGGGTGTCCCCAACTTTAAATTGCTTGGAAGAAGCCCAAGTCTTGAAGTCTACTGAAGCGTCCCAACCTTTGGTGCCTCCAACCTGAAACTGCTCAGCCCATGAGTATTGAATACACAATGCTGCTACAATGGCTGCCACCACCAATGCTACCCTTGCCATGATCTTCTAACACTTGAATGTTAAGCCTGATAAACTTTGTTTGGTGATGATTGTTTCCTTGGGAGATGAACGGGAGACAAAACTCTTATATAAATTGGAGCAGAGACTGAATCCAAGGCCTTGACAGATCATATATTGTTAAAAATATGAGAGTAGATAGACAAGCTTTTGGGCTAGTGACGGACAGGAAGGGAGATAGATTCTTCTGACTGGTTTATGCCATGCCTTGGGTAGGGTGATTCATTTGCATAAACATATTGCTATAGAAATAGTTGTGTGAATTTTATATTGTTGTGGGCCTGTGAATTATTTGGCTTTTATATTGCTTTTTGGAGGTGGACTTGCTCGAGGTTACCTAATCCTTTCTTTTTCTATTGGATTTTAAGGGTTCCATACAGCTTCCCATGTGATAAGACTCCTGTATGAGCAGAATAGTATTGGCTACTAATGCATGTCGTGATGTGTTGCAAGGGAATATAGTAAGGATGGTTGACCAAGGGCCAAGTCTCTGCTATGGTATGTTGGCAGCGAGGCACTTAGCACATGGAAGACCCTATGTTTCTAATAAAAAATAGAATGAAAATGTGGTAGTTAGGATAGAAGAAGATTCAATCTAAACCTGCCCATTTCCAATCCGATGCAACATAAATTACTTAATGCATACTCCACCTACACAGGGTTTAGAGAGATATTTTGAATATTGTTAGATTTGATAATATATTGTAGAAATTTAAATATAGAAATGTATGTTTAGAAGTGACAGATTTTGTTTAAAAATTTATAAGTGATTAATAAAATAAGTACAAGATATTATGGGTATTTGAAATTTATTTAACAATTGTGTTTATATGGTCTAGATTTTTTATTCCCTCACTCTTATTTTCGTATTGTAGCATCTATAGTATACAAAATATATTTTTTTACTCATTTCTTTAAATTGACAACAATATCTAAAACTTAATGAAAACAACAAATATATTGGGGCATATGTTACATGTTATATAGGTTTTCAAGTGCCATTTAATTATGGCATTGAAAACAATCCCAGTGACATACAACAAGCCTTGAGGTGTGTAGTGTGTGTTCTTCCTCCTCCTAATATTTGCTTTAGCATGAAATTGTGTGCCACAATTAAATAATAAAAAATTTAATGATTGTTTGATCTCTCAAAAAACCCTGTGAGTGTTAACAATATTTGTTTAGCTCTCTTGATGATTATCTAGTGTTAAATGAACTATAATGCTTGTGTCTTTATAAACAAATTTAATTCAAATTAAGACTATAATGGCACCAAATTGACATACAAGCGAAAAATACCTAACAAAAGGGATGAGTGTGTTATTGCAATTTTTTTTACCCTCATTTAAAAATTATCTCACTTATTGTTTAACATTTGTACCATATTATTTTTTCTTGGGGGCCAACTTCTATTTCTCACTTTGGTTGTCATTTTAGTGTGGTTGTTTCAATGCTAGGTTATGTTTTTCTTCAGAAAATTGATAATGACAACAATAATTATGAATAAGTTGTGTTTAGACAGATAATATTAGTTAAGATCTTTATGGTTTTCCCATCTCTTGCTTCGACATATTTGTGTCTATATCTCAAGGTATAAGTGCATGTGTTGTGTTGATCAAAGTTGTTATATAGATAATGAGCATTGAGGTGATAAAATTTTGGGTTTGTACTAGAAGTGTTGTAGACAAGGATCATTTGAAATCATTACTTCATAGGATAAGATATGGTTGTGATTTGGAGTTTGAGGTGTCGCGAATATGCCACTGTTTTAATGATATTATGAATGTATTGGAGGAACACAAAAATAATAGAGGATGTAACCATATATTTGAAAGTGCTAAACATTTAGTAAATTTTTTTGATAGAGAATAATAAGGGAAAATGGGCCCTTACCCCATGGTACAAAGGATCTATCTAACAGATCAAACTAAGAAAGACAAAATAAATCTACAGGAGAAAAGAAGGAGACAATAAAAAAGCTAAAAAGCTAAGTTGCTACAAAGCCAACTAGCTAGATACAAGAGAGGAGACCAAAGAACAAAATCCTAGAGAGTGCAATAAGGAAGCACCAACATGGAATAATTCAGGGAATACGAGAAAATGCCACTACCAGAAGCCTTGCACACCAACTACCGTAACATATTTCAAGAATAAGTCAAAGATCTACACTTAGAAAACTTTGAACTCATAAAAACACAAGATAGAAACCATGGATTCTTTTGGCTACATAAACACAACCAATCCAAGAAGCCACAATGGGTAAAAAACTCGAGACTACAACAAACTCTTTGAAAACTAGAACCCTAAAATATTTGATGATAACTAGATCAAATGAGAAGTTGAAAGAGGGTCAAATATTTTCTAATTAATTCTATAAATTATTCTAATGTAGACAAACGTCTATCTTCTACAAAATAAAACTCAGTCACTGTAATACATAATTTCAACATAACATAATTGGAGAAATATAGTAAATAAGTGTTAGCTTTTTAATTGCATAATCAAATACTCTCTTTCTTATTCATCATAAAGAAATTACATCCATCTCCCCTCCAAATTTTCTACTCTATCCTACATCCAATATGCATTCCCCTTAAATCCATAAAAGGATCACCGAAGTAGACTTCTAACTAGACTTATTAAATCTAAAAAAAAACACATGCAACTCCAACTGTTCCCTTACCTCTATAGAGCATGGTAGTCAGGGGAAATACTATTATTAGTAAATAAACTCATAAAAGACTCTTAAATAATGACTCCTAACTAGACTTATAATTAGTTTACTACAACAAACTGTAATTAATACTCAGTTACATCATCCTCCCCATATTTTATAAATTCTAAACCCCTTGGTTCGGAGTCATATAATAGAGTTGTTTTAATGTACTTAAGAAAATCAACCTCCATGATCTAGGTGTTATATGAATCTAACAAGGCTTTCCATTTAACAAATATAACTTATATTCACTCAACCGTGTATCAGCCAATCTAGTATCCAACATTGGCTCAATCTGCTCTCTTTTATTCTTCGACATGTGCTTGGTATAGTGATCACTTTCCTTGCCAAGCATTTCATCATTCATCTGATCATAATTTATCTCAACAAAGTGTGAGTAAAGGTCAACGACATTAAAAATAGGATAATATCCAAGTCCTCAAGAAGATCAATCACATAAGCATTGCCATTTATCACCTTCTGAATTTTGCATGGGCCAATTTGATTGGGCTTCAACTTATTGTAGGCACCTTGATGACACTTCTTTTTGCGCAAATGTACCATGACCATTTCCCCTTCCTAGAATATTTGTTTTCTCTTATGCATATATCAATATAATTTTTATAATGTTTAATCATTGTCTATGAGCTACGCCTAACCTATTGATGTATATCTTGAATGCTCTCTACAAAATCAGTGGCCTCTTAGCTATTTTATGGGTTTACAAGCTGATTAATTAAATCCACAATTCCTTTATGATTTGTGCCATACACAATATGAAAAGCAAACTTACTACTAAATCTATTTATGTTGGAGTTATATGAAAATTTAGCTGGCGGTAGTACCAAATTCCATTACCTATGGCTATCACCAACTAAGCACCTCTATAGATTGCCTAGGCTCCTATTCACCACCTCTATTTGACCATTAGTTTGGAGGTATGATGAACTATATTGCAGCCTGTTGTCTAATTTCTTCCTTAAGGTTAACCAAAAGTGGCTTAAGAAATTTGTGTCCCTATCAATGGTTATGTTTTTTAGAATACCATGTAACCACACTACTTCCCTAAAGAAAAAATGGGCCACTTTAATTGCATCATATGTCTTCTTGTAGGGTATGAAGTGGACCATTTTAGAAAAGTGATCCACCACTACAAACACTAAATTAAATCCTCTCTGGGTTCATGGTAACCCCCAGATAAAATACATAGAAATATCAATCCATGGTGTATGCAACAGATCTACAAATAAATCATAGCTTAGAGAAGATAAATCCTACTTACACTTTCGATTGGGGATACATTAGATAATCAGGATCATGACCAATATGGATCCACTAGACCTAGCCAAAGGATCTCTTTCCACAAATAATATCACTAGGGAGGGCTATAAAGCCTCCAATCAAGCAAAACTATGTAGTAACTCTAACTAGGTCTTATTTTTTCATATTCACTAAACTACTAACAAGTAAAGCAAAGTCTAATCTAGTGCTCACGAAAGCTTGTGGTACAAAGTGGGGGTAATAAACATGAAAAGTAAACATGCATAGGAGATATATACTCATGTAAATATATATGGAATCCTAATGCATGGAAAAGAAGTGCAAATGCATATCTATCTACTCTTACAAAGGAGGAAAAAAGTTAGGAATACTTACCTTTGAAGACGAACCCACTGAGCCTCAATATCTCCCTTAGCTAAGGTGATTCACAAGAGGTTGTTATGGTATGTAAGGATGGCAAGGATAAATCAACTCTAGGATACACAACCTATCAATACATCCAAAAGACTTCTCCATAAGACAAGATCCATATCTCTAAAGAAATTATGAAACCCTAAGTTTGCTCCTCAAGTAGATTGGTGGACAAGTAGATGTGTAATATATCTTTCTTCTTCTTCTCTTCTCTTAGAAATGGGAAAATGAATGTGTTTATATAGGTGGATCTAACCCTAAAACCTTCTAAAAGTTAAGACCGATAAGGTCAACTCCGTATCATAATTGAAAAAAATAAACTAGGTCATGGACTAGGTCGGCCAGGGGCTGACCTAGACCGTAATAAGTTTTATCATTAAGAATACAAGGTTGATGTGGCTGACTATGTAATGTAAATTATCAAAAAGGAGTTTTAGGTTAGGGAAGGGCTAATGAAGGTGGTAAAAGACTAGATGAAGGTGAAAAATAGGAGGAAAATCTTAGGGGAATGGTTTTAGGAGACAAATGTGTGGATAACAAGTGGAAAAAAGGGACAACAATCTTGTGAAGCACCAATGGTCTGCCCACCCCTTTCCCAATGCACCTTTTAGGGTGTGTAATCAGAGAGATTGAGAATCGATGGGTTCCTACAAGATAAAAAACATTAGTAATTGATAAAGTATGAAAATATTATGTGTATACATATGCCCCACTTGAAGCTTATCATGTGTCACGTAGGTGCAACACATGATGGTGTTTTGAGAAAAGAACATAATGACAAATAATTTTGAAGATGAATAAAGTGTAGTAAAGAGAAAATAAGATAAATGAAAGGATAGAATTGAAAAACATATACCTTTAATTACCTTAGTACTATAGATAAAGAAGGAGATGTGAAAAATGTGAAGGTGTCTAGTGTGAGGAACATTAGATGAACTTGTAAAGATTAGCTAAAAAGAGAAAAAAATCAATTTTTTTACAATTAAAACATATAATAGTTGAAAATATTCTCTATGACGTCAAGATTCCAAAATATTTTATGATTTGAAAAAAAATCTAGTGGAGACAAAGATATGAGAAAAATAAGAAATCTGACAGTAAATATTTAAAGGGTAAATAATTTTAGAATAATAAATATAAATAGGGTAAAAAACAATTTATTTGGTATTATTTACTATTATGAGAAAAAATAGAGCTCTGATAGACTAAGTGAGAGCCCAAAGAGATAAGACGGTAAGGAGATGACAACTGAGACAGGGAGGACACATAGCAGTTGCAACAAGTGCAACATAGGTAAACAACTAAACATTTCAAAATTTTAAGTATTTTTATTTGAAATTGAATGATTTATAGAAATTGGATGATTAGGCAAAATAGACACTGGAATGAACCCTAAGAAATTTGTAGGGACACTAGGGGTCAAATGGGGTATTGGGTAGGAAGGAGTCAGACTAATAAATACTTAAGGTATTTATGTCAATTAGTTAAAAAGTGGTCACAATGAATGAACAAGGTCTACTAGGTCAACTTAGTTTCAGAAGACAAGATAAATTAGTAGGCTAACTTAGTAGTAAGTGGATGACTTAGTTGGTAGAAGATAAAAAACTAGTGGGCCAAAATAGTGATAAGTGGCTGACTTAGTTGGTTAGGTGAAAGGGATGACTTAGTACAAATGGGTTGACTTATTTTGTTAGTGAGTGGCCAACTTAGTACTGTAGAGAATGAAAGGGGCTTAGTACTGTTAATCCAGATAGGGGACAACTTAGTAATGAAAAAACCGATTTGGTTAAAATTGTGATAGGGTTGATTTAGTATCCCTAAAAAAGGATAGGTTTGATTTAGTTTGTAACAGGTCCATCTAGTAGAAAATGAAGAAACTAAATCAAACTAGTGCATTTTTATGAAATTTATAAGAATGCATTTGATTATAAATGACATGGAGGTCTAATACATCTTTTGTTGTTTGATATTTTACAGAGGTGCCAAAGATTTTGGTGATTGATTGATGCCTTATGGTTACCTAATTTATTAGAGCACTTGACATATGTAGATAAAGAGAGTTTGGTTACATTAGACTTAGGAGGTGTTATGGAGATGAGACACATCCCACTGAGTGTTGATCTCATTATTATGTTCTTTGAAGCATGGGAATAGTTGACCAACACTTTTTAATGGGTGGTGGATGGGGATACCATAGAGGTAGGTATCACACTAGAGGATGTCCATGCATTGCTTGGATTACCTATAAGAGGGACATTGGTGATCACAGGGACACTGAATGATCTGGAGGAGAGACAAACATTAGCTAGGTGGGTGACATGTTTAGATAAGATCTATCTAAGGTTGAGGGTGAGATTATTTGATGTATATATTACACAAATTTTGGATAACCATAAGGCTATGATTGGACTTGTGACAACATGATTATTGTGTCACAAGTTAGATGACAATGTATTAATGTATGCGATAGCTTTATACCAGTCCATTTTGGATTAGGGGCACTCATTTTGGGTTTGTCATCTGGGTTCAACTCATGTATGATATGTATGGGATGCTATCTAGAGGGTAGAAGACTACAAGACTAGTGGTATTGCTAAGCATATGTGTATATGAGAGGTTATTGATGTATCAACCAACTAGGTTACCTTATGTGGTTGATGATAAGTTACCTTGGGTTGCTATATAGAGACAAGACCAAGTAGTGTAGGACATGTCCCATGTGACAACACTGTAGACAATCACATGAAGAGATATTATGTGGTAGTCTTACACACATAATACTACTATTTGTCCCATTTGGGTGACCGTGGCACTAGGGTTAGCTCAACTGTAGATCACATGCCACTATACCTGGTGGGTAGAGCCACATCTAGTGGCACTTTTTCTAGGATAGTTTGGATTCCCAAACCTAATGGCTCCTATAGTATTTACCACATTTTTGGCATGACATGTGAGAAAGATGAGGGGGAGAGGAGGAAGAGTGCCAGTCGAGAGATCAAAGATCAGACCATGGACTGGGTGAGCATGATATTTGGTAATTAGAGGAGAAGAGGGCATGGATGTGGATGAAAGGGTGAAGTAGGTACCATAACAAGCACCGTAGGAGGAACAAAAGGGACCACCTTAGGTGGTAAGATAAATTATAGAGGGTGGTTACATAGGATGACTCAATAGTCAACCTAGGGCAAAGTTGGTCAATAGAGGCACCACTGAAGAGAGGCCCATAGTGTGTATAAGTGATAACTCTAGGATTTGATTTGATAGTAAGGTATCTCATGGACAAGGTGTTTGGGGGATGGGTCGATGGAGAGACCATGTTTAGTGGATGAGCAAATGGGGAGATGGTGGTTGGTGACACTAGGGTAGGTAAGAAATGTTGTAATTTTTAGCCTTTGATATAGAATATTAGTTGTATATGATGGTAGATAGATAGATAGATTTTGAGATGTATATGTGATTTGATATCTATATGGGTTTTGATTTTTTAGACACTACAATAAAGGAGGTTAGATGGGGATCCCTAGTCATGGTAGTACACTATGACATTTTGGATGGGGTGCTAACACCATATGACCCCACTACACTAGATGATCCTATGGTATCATCTACCCTAACTTAGGTAGGCTAGTTTAGATTGGGTAGGGAGGCTGTGAGGTAGATAAAAACATGTAGGGATGGATTACAACCACTGACATGTGCCAAAATAGCAGAGGCACATGCCTAGTAGGTCCTGGCTTAAGAGAGAGCCACACACATGGATACCATGATCTAGTTGGGATAGGCATAGGCCTAGGTGGACAACCTAAAGGGACATGTAGCAGGGTTAAGATCTTGAACAACCTCATTAAAACATACTATGAAGAGGGTATGGTGTTGATGTAGAAGATTGCACCCTTGACAAGAGGCTGAGCTCCTGCCTTCCTCACACAACAATGGAAACTCCCCTCTCACTTGTGGGACTGGTGAAGTTGGAGGGGAGATTCTCTAGATAAGGGCTAGCTCCCTTTGATGCATCTGATTTGTTCCAATAAGTGCTAACATACATACATATATATATATATATATATATATATATATATATAATGGAGGGGATGAAAAGGGAGAAATATTGCAAGAAAAGAAATTACTCTAAAGGAGGTGATGCACCAAATGATTGACCTACTCACACTTACACTCTAAAACATACAAACACATACATACACTTCAACTGGTAAATGGACTAGACTGCAGGGAGTGGCAGGAAGGCTTTGATGGAACACACAGAGAACAGAGATTCACCATAGGTGTTGTAGAAGAGACACACTACATAGTAGATCCTTCTGCCTCTATGCTTCCAAGTACAACTCTTCTTGTCACCTATAGAAATAACACCTTATAGACACCAGGTGTGTTGGTGTTGAACCTGTGAAAGCATCAAGAAGCAATTACTAGACACAAAATCAACACTCAAACACACACAGAGATGTCTAACCAAAAAGAGGTAAAAATGCATTTATTGATTACAGGTGAAAAATTTGCCAGGGCTTCACCTTACAAATGTGAAAAGATCCCTTTTCAAATGACAAGTCTCCAATATATAGAGGAAGAAAGGAGGCCTTTTGGCACCCTTTTACAAGTGACCCATGTGCCTTCCGAGCATTGCGATGAGGAAGCCATCTGAAGATAATGCTGTGTCGACTCCTGTCAGGATTTGAATTTATGAGCCGCACCGTTTGCCTGCTCATCAATGCATATTGAAGAAATAACAAGTCGCGCCATTCACTATTTGTGCCTCTTTGATGATCGCATGGTAGGTATTATGTCAACCACTGGAATAACTTCTTGAATCGACACTTTCTCGTGCCATTTGGATCGCTTCGTCTACTTCTAAGCTTGGCCATTTTGCCTCCTCTTCCTATTTTGTCTTCTTTTGCTCCTTCAGCCCTTGAGGGAAATCTCCTGGCGGGTCGCTACATCACTTGGACTATTTTCATAGTTGGTGTGCAAGCATTTTTTAAAGAACCAACCGCTATTTTTTAGCTTTAAATTTGACGTCCACGGGCCCATCACCCTTGGACTCTCCTTTGGCTTCCTGATTTGCCCCTTTCTATGGACTCCCTTCTTAGCATCCTCCTAAAGGGAAGGTAACCCTTTAGCTTCTTGAGAACAATCCATTCTCCTCGGTGAGAGCCCTCTGCAGGGGCACATACCCTTCGAGTGGGCTTCTTACTTTGGGCCCTTTTTGCTAAGAGTGCATCCGCCTTTGACACATGTCGTAGTCCACTGCTAGGGAACTTATAAGACACTTTGAACTATAGACATTGACATGTGGCAACTTCTGTCAAGCTGATAATGGGACGTGGCAACATTCGCTTACTTTTGAGGGTCACGCTGAGCATTTTGAGATTTCTATAGAAGGTGACACGTGGCCACTTCCACAGAGCCTTTAGCTACCTTAGAAAACTCTCAAGACTCTTTTGGTTCTTTGCAAACACTGACACTTGGCATGTTTCTCATAGCTCCTAACAACTCATTCAAGTCTACCACAGTCTTCTCTTTGAATAATGAAGCAAAAGGAGAAAACTTGTGGATGTTGACACTTGTCAGCTTCCACTGAACCTCACAAGGGACACGTGGCACGTTCCACTGCTCCAAAAAAGCATGTCAAAGTCTTCCACAATTTCCACTTGGTGTCTTTCGCACTCTAGCTTTCTTGGTATAAAATTTGACGTTTGCGTGCCTGTCATTGCTTGAAAATCCAACGGCTAGTTCACATGCTTAATTTTGATGGTTTTTAGGACGTCACCGTCCTTGGAAAAATTCATCAGGCCTTTTCTATGAGTTTTTTGCTTTGGGCTTTTCCTACGAATGAAAAGTCTGTAAGAATTGTCCCGGTCTTTGTCCCTTCATTTTTGGTTCTTTCTTTCATGCCCTTTCTTGACTTCTGTGCTTCAGGCCCTTTGACTTTCCTGTCGGGTGGCAGCCTTCCTTCGAATTCCTTCGACCAAAAAGTCTGAAGGAATTCGGGACTTTGTCTTTACAAAATTCTTAAAGGTCTAGAGTGTTTCCTCATGGCCTCTTTGAAGCTTTCCTTGCCCTCTGCAAGGGCTTATTGAACTTGGACTACCCACTGTGAGGGTACTTGCCCTTTGGCTTTGGGGGTGCCTCGTTGAACCAACCCTATTAAACCAAAATTGGTTCAACGGTTCAATGCTACGCGTCGAGCCGATTGAACCAAGGTGGTTAAACCATTTGATTTGAACCATTCGTTGAACTGGTTCAATGGTTCAACACTGTGCACTGAGCTTCTTACTTCACATTGAACCAACAGTTTAACCAATGATTGAACCGACGATGGAACCAGTTCAATGCTGTGTGCTGACGAACTTGTCGATGGACAAATTAATTGAACCAAGTGTTGAACCAAATGATTGAACTAGTCCATTAAACCAAACCATTGAACCAGTCTATTGAACTGGTTCAATGGTTCAACACTGCGTGCCGAGCCAAGTCCTTGAACTAAATGCTAAACTTGAAGTTGCTTGAACTTTTTGTTAAACTTTTTTGATGAACTAAGCACTAAAATAGCTGATTGAACCAAAGCCAAAGTGTTGAACCAAGTGATGGATAATGGCATTGAACTAAGGCCGATTGAACTGCTAATTGAACCAAGGCTTGAAATTGAAGCGATGGACTTGAAGCGATGAACTAAGGCTTGAACCAAGGCCGATTGAACTGTCAATTGAACTAAGGCTTTGAACTGAAGTGATGGTTCAATGGTTTGAAGATGCTAACCTTCCTTGTACATTTCTTTAGACGAAGGCCCAAAAGAGCCTTGTAAACCCCATCACTCTCTGAACTGATTCTTCATGCACCAAAAGACTAACTTGTAGAGTCCATAGAAAATCCTGGACTTGTGCAAAAATAAAAAATGAATTGGCCTAGGACAATAGGGGAAGAAAGGAGACCAATTTTTAGCCTGTTGGGCAAAAAATGGTCAACAAATTGGTGACTCCTAGGGGAAGCATGCCTGCTATGCTTAGAAACTAGTTGCCTCAAATCCATCGAGCATGGAGTCAGATTGTAACTTAAAATTAGCAACAACCTTGATAAATTCTAGAATCAATCACAAAGATTTACCTCAAAGGAAATGAAAACACACACAAATCTAAGAAAACTACTAACATGTGCAAAAAGCACTTAGGGAAAATAGGAGAAAAGCAAGGGAAGTATATACATGATGAAAATAGACTTAGTGGCAGTGCTTCAGATGTATCCCATTAACTAGGATATTTAGTTCTTCACCATCCAACCTGGAGAGTTGGAATGCATTATGCTGCTTGTTAGGGTGTGGAGCTAAAAGATTCAACTATTTACAGACATGAAGAAGAGGTTGCTGAAGAACCAGAAGCACCAGCGTCAGTAGCATGACTGATGTCAGTCAAATGTAGTGCAGAAGGCAATCGGCGACGACAGCTAGTCGGTCGACGTCGGCAGAACTAGGCAAGCTAGGACCGGTGTTGGTCGCCTGTGTGTTCCAAAACTGCTGTTGATGAATAGTCAGTTAAGTGAAGCGAGTGTTTACATGTCAAATGACTAATTATAGTCACGAGCTACGTGTCTAATTATTGTAGTTAGATTTCTATTTTTGTAACCATGGGATTCTATTTAAAGACCCATGAGGCATGTATTGTAATTATCAAGCAGGCAAGTAAAAGCATTGAAGTAAGCAAGGTCAAGGAGATCTACAGGTGTAAGGTCAAGGAGATTAGTTAAAGCATTCAAGGAGGGATAATAACTCAGGCTATAGAGTTGTGTTGAGCAAGAGAGAGAGGGGAGAAGGTCTTGAGGTGCGGCAAGCCTTTGAGGTGGAGGAAGAAGTGGCATCTTCCTTATTGTATTTTCTTCTAGTAATATTTAATACAAGAGTGTGTATTGTCTCTCAAATTCTTTGCTGTCTCAAGTTTCTAGTTACTTAATCATTCTGGTATAATTCCGTGTTTAATTGCTTATAAGAAAGTAATCAATTGTGCTTCCGTTGGATAAGGGGTCCCTAACAGTTGGTATTAGAGCTACAGTTTGCAGGGAGCAGGTTATTGTTTTTGATTACAGGTCATTCACAGGGTTTTCTGATTGAGTGGGAGTTCAGCAATGGCAGAAGAAAGTAAGCTATGAATGGAGAAGTTTAACGGCAAGAATTATCAACATTGGAGGATGCAGATTGAGGATTATCTATATCAGAAGGATTTGTACTTACCGTTGGGTGGGGTTGCATGCAAGCCCACAGATATTAAGGATGAATAATGGAGTGTTCTTGATCGAAAGGCTCTCAGTTCCATAAGGTTGAGCCTTGCATCGTTTGTGATTTCCAGCTTATCACATTGCAAGACAACGGAAGAGTTGATAAAATCCTTGGCAAATTTATACTAAAAGCCCTCGGCTTCTAATAAGGTATATCTTATGAAGCAACCATTTACTTTGAAAATGCAAGAAGGTGGATCGGTACATACTCATCTCAATGATTTCCTTGGTTTGGTAAACCAATTAGCTTCAGCCAATATTGTTTTTGATGATGAGGTAAAGGCTCTCTTGATTTTATGTTCTTTGCCTGAAAGTTGGGACAGTTTGGTTATGGTAGTAAGTAATTCTGCATCTGCTTCTAAAATCTTAAAAGTTGATGATGTTGTGAGTGTGATCTTGAATGAGGAAATATGCAGGAGAAGCACAGGTGAATCATCAGGGAATGCTCTAAGTGCAGAAAGTAGGGGAAGGCAAAGGGAGAAGGTTGAGCAAGGGAAATCAAGGTCGGGAAGGAGATCCGAATCCAAAGGTATTACCTGCTAGTTTTGTGGAAAGAAAGGACATACAAAGGAGTGTTGGTTGAGAGATAAAGAGAATCAACATGCAGGTATTGAAGAAGCAAAGGATGCAAATATTATGGTACAGGATGCTCTCATACTTTCTTTGGACAGTCAGGTAGGATCATGGATTTTAGATTTTGGTTCATCTTTTCATGCATCCCGAAACAAAGATTTGTTCCATGAGTATGAACAGGGAGACTTTGGAGTGCTTTATTTAGGGGATGGTATGCCTTGTCAAATAGTTGGCGAAGGGAAAGTGCAGCTGAGATTGCAGATTGACAACACATGGGTGTTGAAGGAGGTCATGCATGTTCCAATTCTGAAGCAGAGTTTAATTTTTGTTGGAAGGTTGGGTGATGAGGGATGCACAATAACCCTCACAGTGGATTCTTGGAAGGTTACCAAGGGTGCACTTGTTCTAGCAAGAGGTAAGAAAGTACATAATCTTTATCTGTCTACTTGTATTGCTGATTCTACTTCTGGTTTATCTACTTCAGCTATAAATTCAAAGATGTGGCTTAATAGGCTTGGTCACATGAATAGGAAGGGAATGGACGTTCTTGATTCGAAAGGTATGTGTTCAGATTCAGAAAGCATAGATAGAGTTCATTACAAAAAAAGGAAATTTGATGCTTTTTATAGGAACAAAGAAGCCTTGGTGTTTATGGAGGAGATGAAGGACAGAGATCAGTCATAGGGGCTGAATAAATTTGAGCAGGGCAGTATGGACAGAGGTTTGATCCAAGATGAGCTCGTGGATGAAGATTTCATCACTTACAGGAACACACAGACCCGATGTTGGTCACTTGGGACCGACGTCGGTCAGCTAGATATCGACATCGGTCATGTGCAGACCATTAGTGTTGGTAGAATCGGGCAAGAGAAGTCTGACATCAGTCAGCAAGATCGACGTCAGCAGGGGGACACTGGCGTCAGCCAGGGAAATGACATCGACAGTCAGGGTCAGTGCAGGGAACTGACATCTGTCGAGAGCAGACTGGGAGATGGCCGAGATCGGTCATTGGAACGGATGTTGGGTGGACAACAAGCTGTCAAGAAGTCTCAAACACCCATATGGAGGTCAGAAAGGGTAAGTGAACCTCATATTCATTGTTCACCTTCTTTTTATTGCTTACTGATAGTCAAGAACTAGGAAGATGGAAGAAGCAATGCAGGTAGAGTCCAGAAACAGTGGGAGCTTGGCATGGATGAGGAGTGTGAGTCCTTGGAGAAGAACCAAACATGTATTTGTTAGTAGAGTTGTCAGCTGAAAGAAAGCACTGGATAGAGGGATCGATCCCATACTAGAGAAGAGAGTGGATGGACACGTGAGATAGAAGGCTATGGTATATGGTCTTGATTAGGCTGTAAAACAATGGAGGTTTGACCATTGTATTTTATCTTTACCAGGTTGGATAATATTAGCTACATTATCCTGTTACTGTATTGTGTTACTTGTTGTAGGGTTTCATATACAGGGAGTTTTTTGAGCTAAGGGTAAAGTTGGTTCAGAAGTATGTCATGAAGAATTTGGGAGCAGCAAAATTTTTTTGGCATAAGTGATAGGTATTGCATCATAGGGTTAGTGGTGGTTGGTCTTCAAGAGTGACTTTGAAGAGGGATACAAAGCCAAAGGAACAAAATAGATGGTGTACAGGTACAGGTATAGTTGCAACTGTTTATCTCCAAGTGGGAGATTTTTAGGGTGTGGAGCTAAAAGCTTCAACTATTTGCAGACATGAAGAAGAGGTTGCTGAAGAACCAGAAGCACCAGCATCAGCAGCATGACCGATGTTGGTCAAATGCAGTGCAGAAGGCAACTGGCAATGACAGCTAGTCGACCGACGTCAACAGAACTAGGCAAGCAGGGACTGGCGTCAGTCGCCTGTGTGTTCCAGAACTGCTGTTGACGAATAATCAGTTAAGTGAAGTGAGTGTTTGCATGTCAAATGACTAATTATAGTCATGAGCTACGTGTCTAATTATTGTAATTAGATTTCTATTTTTGTAACCATGGGATTCTATTTAAAGACCCATGAGGCATGTATTGTAATTATCAAGCAGGCAAGTAAAAGCATTAAAGCAAGCAAGGTCAAGGAGATCTACAGGTGTAAGGTCAAGGAGATCAGCTGAAGCATTCAAGGAGGGATAATAACTCAGGCTCTAGAGTTGTGTTGAGCAAGAGAGAGAGGGGAGAAGGTCTTGAGGTGCGGCAAGCCTTTGAGGTGGAGGAAGAAGTGGCATCTTCCTTATTGTATTTTCTTCTAGTAATATTTAATACAAGAGTGTGTATTGTCTCTCAAATTCTTTGCTGTCTCAAGTTTCTAGTTACTTAATCATTCTGGTATAATTCCATGTTTAATTGCTTATAAAAAAGTAGTCAATTGTGCTTCCATTGGATAAGGGGTCCTTAACACTGCTTGCACTGAGTGATTATGTATGGGCCACTCCATAGGGCATCAAACTTTGCATGCTTTCTAGGCTTAGCTCGGTCTTCATCCCATTTCAAAACAATGTCTCCATCAAAGAAACCTTTTGATAAAAATTTCTTGTCAAAGTGTTTCTTTGTTTGCTGTTGGTGATTGGTCATAGAAACCATAGCCTGGTCCCTTGTCTCTTCGAGTTCCATCAGCTCACATAGCCTAACCTCCATGCTATTTCATTCTTCTAATTGTAGCTAGTGAGCGAGGTCCAAGGATGGCAATTCAAATGAAATGGGGAGCCTAGCTTCCCTTCCATAGATGAGCATGTATGGCGAGTTGCCAATTGCCCTCTTCGGGGTGACCCTATATGCCCACAGGGCTGTATTCAACTTGGCATGCCAAGTCCACTAATTTTCTTCCATGGTCCTCTTGATGATCCTGATCAAGTTCTTGTTGGTGGACTCAGACAACCCCTTCCCCTGTGGGTAATAATTGCATGAAGTGTTGAGATATATACCATATTTTAGTGCCCATTCACTTGTTTTGGTTCCCAAAAAAGCCAATGCATTATTTGAGATTATGGTTGCTAGAACCTCAAACCTTGCCACCAGGTCCTCATAAGAAACCAAGACCACACTTTCATTGGCCTCCTTCAGAGCAACAGCCTCTACCCATCTTGTGAAATAGTCTGTGGCAGTCAGGACCCACTTGTGTCTAGCATTGCACGGAGGGTTAATCATCCCTATGAAGTCCAAGCCGCATTGCATGAATGGCTGCTCCACCTAAATAGGCTATAAAGGCATGGTAGTCAACCATTGCTTTCCATTGAAAAGTGTGCACTTTTGGCACTTTCTTACCTAGGCATGGGTGTTCTTGAAAAGAGTAGGCCAAAAATAGCCAGCTCTCATTATCCTTGCTATAGTAGCCCTAAGAGAAAAATGACCACTTACTGGCCCATCATGGAACTCAGACAACACCTTGTCAGCCTGATTTGAGTCTATGCATCTTAGAAGGACCCCTGAGAGATCCTTCCTAAACAATACTCCATCAACCAGGACATAAGGGAGAGACTGGAGCCTCTAGTACCTTCTTTTGGTCCTATCCAGACCCTATGGGCACTCATCGGTGAAAAGAAAACACCTCAAGTTTGATGTCCAATCCTTCATAATAGCTAGTTCTTCTGCTGTAGCTGCATCATGAATTAGTAAGCTATCTTCCCTTTTCTGCTTGAAGTCCACAACAAGGTGTTCACACAAGGCTCTTCCCCTCACTAGCTTGGTAATCTTGATGTCTATGTCATACTCCATTACCTTGGTGATCCACCCCGCTCTCTTTTCATTTAGTTCTCGATTGGTCAAGAAATCCTTGACGCCAAGATGTGGAACCATGAGGTGAATCCTGCTGTTGGACAGCATATGCCTAAATTTCTTCAGGGTCCATATTATTGCTAGGACTTGCTTCTCTATATATGTGTATCTGACTTCGAAATCCTCTAACCCCTGGCTAAAAAATGCAAGTGGTTATTCAAGGCCATCACCATTTGCTTGGGTAAGCATGGCAGAGATTACCTCTTCATTGCCAAAAGTGTAGAGGTTGAAATCTTTATTGAAGTCAGGGCTGATCAAAGTAGGAGCCCGAGTTATGGCTTGCTTGATGTATTCAAAGCTATCCTTCCTTTGTGTTATCCACTTGAACTCCTCACCCTTCCTCAACATAGAGGTTAGTGGCTTGACTATCTCTATGAAATTCAGGATGAATCTCTGAATGAAATTTATCCTGTCGAAGAAGCTTTGTAGGCCTTTCTTGTGCTTAGGCAGGGACATCTCCAAGATATAACAAACTCTCTCGGGGTCAATGGATAAGCCCTCCTTGGACACAATGTGGCCAAGGAGTTTCCCCTCGTGAACAACAAACACACATTTCTTCGGGTTGAGAGAGATACCAAACTCTCTACACCTCTCAAAGATTTGACTGAGGTGTTTCATGTGCTGGCTCGCTTCCTTAGAGAAAACCATCACATCATCAAGATATATTAGCATAGTCTTGTTAATCAGGCCTTGAAAATCCATTTCCATGGCTCGCTAAAAGGTAGCACCAGCGTTAGATAGCCTGAATGGCATTTTCTTGTAGGCAAATGTTCCCCATTTAGTAGTGAAGGCTGTTTTGTGCTGGTCACAGCCTTGTACCAAAATCTGATTATATCTTAAATATCCATCTAGGAGGGAGAAATGCTCACTGCCTGTTACCTTCTAAAGGATCCACTCCATTCTCGGGAGAGGATAATGGTCTTTCAAAGAGACTTTATTAAGGTCTCTAAAATCAACACATAGCCTGATCTCCCCATTCTTCTTTTAGACAAGAACAAGATTGGCCAGCCAAGAGGAATGTTTGATTAGAAATATAATCCCAGACTCAATCAATTTGTCCAGTTCCTTCTACATGAGAGGCTCAATTGTTGGGTTGATAGGTCTCTACTTTTGCGTGATAGGCCTGGCACCTTCTTCTAATTCGATGGTGTGTTGGGTGAGTGTTGGGTCAAAATCCTTCAAATCACTGTAATCCCAAGCAAAAACATTAACAAACCCCTGACATAACAAAATGAAAGTTTGCCTTTCTTAAATCGTGCAGACTTTTCCAAGTGTGAGCAACTTATCCTTGAAGATCTCAACCTTCTCATAATTCTCCTCCTTAGTTGTGATGCATGCCTTGTCACTTCTCAATTGGTCATCTCTATTGAAGATACTCTCTAGAGTGACCAAACCTTTAGGGAGCTTATTGTTCTTCAGTTGAACAGTCTGGTTGCCATATTGCTGTTGCAACTTTGCCTGGTTCTTTATAGCGAACTTGACTTCTTCCTACAAGAAGAATGCTATTTGATAGTCATTTTTGAAGACCTACTAGTTTGTAATGTTGTCAGGGACAGAGGGCCGAACTACCACCTTTAAGTAGTGTGAACCGTAGTCTCAACTTATCTCCCTACAAACATTGAATTGAGCACCAATTGCTGCTAGCCTATTTGCTTGTTTGTTCTACTCTCTGGGAATGGAGGCAATATTGAAAGCAAGGAAATATTCCACCAAGTCCTAGACCCTATGCTTGTAGGACTTCAGCAAAGAATTTTTTTTCTTATTTTGGCCTCTCACCTGATTTACAATCAGCTCATTGTCACCCAAAACTTGCAACTCCTTGATTCCTCTTTTCCTTGCCCATTCTAGACCATAGATAAGGGAATCATATTCTGCAACATTTATTATGCAAAAAAATTGGAAATGAAAGGCTGAAAAGTATCTATCCTTGGAAGGGGAGACTAACATCGCTCCACCACCAGCTCCTAACCTACTTTTGGAACCATCAAAGTACAGCTGCCATAGACCTAGGTCCTCTTGGCTTGCCTTCATTATATTTGGTATGAAGGTACCCTCTTTGTGTATGCAGTAGACTCTAAGGCCTGCCTCCTCTATGAATTTGTAAGGGTCATGCTTGAGGTTATCACTTCCCCATTCATCCAAGAGTAGGTCTATAACTCCTTCAAGAGTAGAGGATGGAGATTGGTCTGTTTGGGACTCTTCTTGGTCGATAATGGCTAGCTAACATTCACTGCCTTGAGTGAATATGGTTCCAGATGGTCCCTGTGGAGTGGCTCAGATTCAATCTTTACCTTGGTCCCATACTTGGTTCTAAAAACTAGATAGGACCAATTTGCTGCTAGATAGCCACCTATCTTGGATGTGATGTCCCTGGATAAGTAGATGGCAAAATAAGGAGGAACATTTGCCACTACTATATCATGGGGAATTGAGAAAGTCGGGCAAGCATGTAATGTCAAGCTCAAACCCTTCATTATCCCAACTATCTTTGCAGGTGTCCCATCCAACTGTAGGACTCCCTTATTCATCTCTTCATATTTCAGTCCCAACTTGTCAGCTATGCACTTGGGCATTACTGAGGTACTAGCCCCACTGTCAATGATGCAACTGTGCACCAAGAAATCTCCTATGACCAAGGACACATAGAAAGGGGGAATTTTCTCTTCTTTCTTGACCTGGCTTGAGGTGGAAGGTTGTCCATTCATAATCAAGACATTATCAATCCTTGTTGGGATAACTTGTCAATCCAACTCATGCAATTCCCTTTGTAGCATGTCCTTTTGTCCTGGTAGAGACAATGAATCCCATAAGGAGATGTTCATATGCGGTTTCTTCATCTGGTCCACCACATTGACTTGAGGACTACCTCCCTTCAAGCTTTCTTTAGGGCTAATTCCAACTTGAGGTGCAGGCTGAGGGGCTGAAGGTACAAATGGCAGTCTGAAGTTTGGGGCCCTCTTATTTTCTTGTGATGAAGAAGGCATTGCTGATGTTTGTGTAGCAGCCTGAGTTTCTCTTATTGCTCTCCTTTTAAATCTTGTGTTGGTTGCAACACAATCAGCCTGATTGTTTGTAGCACCCACATAATTTATTGCATAAAACTCACCTTCCAAGTGGTTCATAAGAGTAGAATCAGGCTGACTCTGACTATTGCTTGTGCTGGGTTGCATTAGAGCCTCAAAGACCTGGGAATGAGTAGCTGCCTGACTGTCTTGTACATTTGGGTAATAACCCATCATCTCATTTGTATAAACAACCTGTTCCTGACCATATCACATGGTTGAACAACTTGGCTATTCCTATACTAGATTGTTTTGAACGGACACCATGACCATAGATGATGAAGGGTCACCTAGGTTGTAGCCTTGAAAAGGTCTAGTCTAAGTAAGCTGACCCTATCCTTGATTGTAATTTTGGAAAGGGGGTCTAGGAGCTTGACCATACTGTTGGTACCCTTGGTTTGGTCTGTTGCTTTGAGATTGCTACCTTTTAAGAGCCACAAGTTCATTTGACATACTCTACAACAGACTCTTAACTTCATGAAGCTCATTGGATGGAGCATCAACTAGTTTCTTTATGCTAGGTAGAGGAGCTAATGTGGGAACAACAGTTTGAATTAGAGGTAGCATTTTAGGGAAAAGTGGCATATGGGGCCTAGGAGCTATTTTCCTAGCCTGCACTAAGAAATTTTTAGCTGCTATAGCTATGTCATAGGTAGTAGGCAACACATGTCCCCCCATGGATTGTATCATAACAAAGATATCACTGTTTAATGCTCTTAAATAATACAAGAAAGCATAGCTAGTAGTCGATCTTACCAGAATGGGGATTCTATCCCATGTCTTTTGGAACTGAGTGTTGAAATCTTGCATGTATTCATGTGGGACTCTTTTCATGGTACTCAACTACTCAACAAGTGAAAAGTGGTCACTTTTTTTCCCAAAATGGTCTGTCAAGTGAGTACCCAATTCATTGAAGGAATGGATTGAATTTATAGCCAAAGTCCTGTGCCAGTCAAGAGCTTTGCCTTTGAGAGACAATGCCAACAATCTAATTGCAATATTTTCCTCAGTGATATTGTGAATATTGCAGAGGTTAGCAATATTTCTAATGTGCTCGATGACTGTAATGGGCCCCTCTCCATTAAAAGAAGGCACATTTTTGAGGGCTGCTCCTGGAATTGGGTCATAATGTGGGAGATTCAAGGGACTCTAACCACGAAAAGTGACAAAGGGTAATGCCATAGCTGGGACAGGATGTAACTGCGGCCCTGTTATGTATGTGTGCCTTACAACAGGTCTGGGAAGAAGGTTTGCTGAATAAGGATGGGTCCTCTTAAACCTCAATGTTTTTGCTGAGTTCAAAGGCAACTCAACAAATTTGAAAGGGACACCCTTAGAAGCAGACCGTGTGGTGACTTTAGGCATAGGAAGTCAGACTAGTCTTTGATTAGGAAATGAAGTTCTTACCAGTGGAGTCACCAGATGCTGTAAATAGTTGATTTGTTGTAACATAACCAACATCAATCCTAAAACTTTACTGAGTGTAAAATTGTGTCCCACCGGGTGTGCCAAAAATTGTTGACACAAAAAATTACACCCTTGGCAGGAGGCCAAGCTCTTGCCTTCCTCACGTAACAATGGAAACTCCCCTCTCAATTGTGGGACTGGTGAAGCTAGAGGGGAGAGTCTCTAGATAAGGGATAGCTCCCTTTGATGCATCTGATTTGTTCCAATAAGTGCTAACACACACACACACACACACACACACACACACACACATATAATGGGGGGGATGAAAAGAGAGAAAGATTGTAGGAAAACAAACTACTCTAAAGGAGGTGATGCACCAAATGATTGACCTACTCACACTTACACTCTAAAACATACAAACACATACATACACTTCAACTGGTAAGTGGACCAGACTGCAGGGAGTGGCAGGAAGGCTTTGATGGAACACACAGAGAATAGAGATTCACCATAGGTGTTGTAGAAGAGACACACTATGTAGTAGATCCTTCTACCTCTGCACTTCCAAGTACAACTCTTCTTGTCACCTATAAAATGGCACCTTATAGACACTAGGTGTGTTGGTGTTGAACCTGTGAAAGCATCAAGAAGCAATGACTAGACACAAAATCAACACTTAGACACACACAGAGATGTCTAACCAAAAAGAGGTAAAAATGCATTTATTGATTACAAGTGAAAAATTTGCCAGGGCTTCACCTTACAAATGTGAAAAGATCCCTTTTCAAATGACAAGTCTCCAATATATAGAGGAAGAAAGGAGGCCTTTTGGGGCCCTTTTTACAAGTGACCCATGTGCCTTTTGAGCATTGGGATGAGGAAGCTATCTGAAGATAATGTTGTGTCGGCTCCTGTCAGGATTCAAATTTATGAGCTACACCATTTGCTTGCTCATCAATGCATATTGAAGAAAAAACAAGCTACACCATTCACTATTTGTGCCTCTTTGATGATCGTATGGTAGGTACTCTGTCAACCACTGGAATAACTTCTTGAATCGACACTTTCGCATGCCACTTGGATCACTTCATCTACTTCTGAGCTTGGCCATTTTACCTCCTCTTCTTGTTTTGTCTTCTACTCCTTCAGCCCTTGGGGGAAATCTCCTAGCATGTCACTGCATCACTTGGACTATTTTCATAGTTGGTGCGCAATCATTTTTTAAAGAACTAATGGCTATTTTGCAGCTTTAAATTTGACATCCTCGAGCTCGTCACCTTTGGACTCTCCTTCAGCTTCCTGTTTTGCCCCTTTCTGTGAACTCCCTTCTTAGCATCCTCTTGAAGGGAAGGTAACCCTTCGGCCTCTTGAGAACAGTCCATTCTCCTTGGTGAGAGCCCTTTACAGGCGCACATACCCTTTGGGCAGGCTTCTTACTTTAGGCCCTTTCTGCTAAGAGTGCATCTGCCTTTGACACGTGTCATAGTCCACTGCTAGGGAACTTAGAAGACACTTTGAATTGCAGACATTGACACGTGGCAACTTCTATCAAGCTGATAATGGGATGTGGCAGCATCCGCTTACTTTTGAGGGTCCTTTGAGGGTCATGCTGAGCATTTTGAGATTTCTATAGAAGGTGACACGTGGCCACTTCCACAGAGCCTTTAGCTGCCTTAGAATACTCTTGAGACTCTTTTGGTTCTTTACAAACACTGACACTTGGCATGCTCTACATAACTCCTAACAACTCATTCGGGTCTACCATAGTCTTCTCTTTGAATAATGAAGCAAAAGGAGAAAACCTGTGGATGTTGACACTTGTCAGCTTCCATTGAACCTCACAGGGGACATGTGGCACATTCCACTACTCCAAAAAAGCATGTCAAAGTCCTCCATGATTACCACTTAGTGTATTTTGTGCTCTGGCTTTCTTGGTGTAAAATTTGACATTTGCGCACTTGTCATCACTTGAAAATCCAATGGCTAGTTCACGTGATTAATTTAGATAGTTTTTGAGACGTCACCATCCTTGGCAAAATTCATCGAGCCTTTTCTGTGGGTTTTTTGCTTTGAGCTTTTCCTACAGACAAAAAGTTTGCAAGAATTGTCTCAGTCTTTGTCCCTTCATTTTTGGTTCTTTCTTTTAGTCCCTTTCTTGACTTCTGTGCTTCAGGCCCTTTGACTTTCTTGTCAGGTGGCGGCCTTCCTCTGAATTCCTTCAGACTTTTTTTTCAAAGGAATTTGGGACTTTGTCTTTTCAAAATTCTTAAAGGTCTAAAGTGTTTCCTCATGGCCTCTTTGAAGCATTCCTTGCCCTTCGTAAGGGCTTATTGAACTTGGACTACCCTCTGTGAGGGCACCTACCCTTCGACTTTGGGGGCACCTCGTTAAACCAACCCTATTGAACCAAAATTGGTTCAACGGTTCATCACTGTACACTGAGTTGATTGAACCAAGGCAGTTGAACCATTTACTTTTAACCATTCGTTGAATTGGTTCAATGGTTCAATGCTGCATGCTAAGCTTCTTACTTTGCATTGAACCAATGGTTTAACCAATGATTGAACTGACGATTGAATTAGTTCAAAGCTGCGTACTGATGAACATGCCGATGGACTGATTAACTGAACCAAGTGTTGAACCAAATGATTGAACCAGTCCATTGAACCAAACCATTAAACTAGTCCATTGAATTAGTTCAATGGTTCAACACTGTGCGCCGAGCCAAGTCCTTGAACTAAATGTTGAACCTGAAGCTGCTTGAACTTTTTGTTAAACTTTTTCAATGAACTAAGCACTAAACTAGCTAATTGAACCAAAGCCGAAGTGTTGAACCAACTGAGTTGAACCAAGCAATGGACCATGGCATTAAACCAAGGCCAATTGAACTGCAGATTAAACCAAGGCTTGAAATTGAAGTGATGGACTTGAAGTGATGAACTAAGGCTTGAACCAAGGCCGATTGAACTGTCAATTGAACCAAGGATTTGAACTGAAGCGATGGTTCAATGGTTCAAAGATGCCAACCTTCCTTGTAAATTTCTTTAGACAAAGGCCCAAAAGAGCCTTGTAAACCCTAGCACTCTCTAAACTGATTCTTCATGTGCCAAAAGACTAACCTGTAGAGTCCATAGAAAATCCTGGACTTGTGCAAAAATAAAAAATTTATTAGCCTAGAACAGCAGGGGAAGCAAGGGGACTGATTTTTGGCCTGTTGGGAAAAAAATGGTCAACATATGGTCTGAGGCATCTATGGGTATCATGGCTAGGCTTTGAGATAGGCATGATAGAGCCCATCCATAGAGCTGGAGCAATGCATTTTTGTATAAAAACATATGATATATAAAGATATGTTGTTTTGATAGTTGGATATTGATCTCATAAATTATATTTTGGTTGTGTTTATTGATGCATGGGTATATTTATTTATAGCACATGTATTTTACTTTTTTTGTACATGTTATAGGAGATATATGTGGAGTGTTTTCTTTTCTAGAATTATGTAGTACACATGCATGGTTAAAAGGAAACAGGCGAAAAGGACTTGGAAAAGTATAAGTAATCATAAAAATAATGCACTACACACTATTTCATGATGGGAAATGTGTAATAATAAAATACTACTAAGTATAATAAACCAAAGAGTGGTAAACAAGAGGACACAAATGTTTTTGAACCATAAAAAAGATTGGCACCAAATTAAAACAAGTAAATTACACTAAATCACGCTGGGAAGTATGAAAGTAATGTAATAAAATGGAAAGCACTTGAAAGAAAAATGGTAAAAAAATAAATCAATTAAGTCAATTAATCATACTAAATCATGTTGGTAAGTACAAAAGAGAAACAAAATTGGTAAAATGGTCTTAAATTAATCATACTAATTCAAATTGGGAAGTATGAAAAAAATAAGAAAAATGGTTGGATTATTACATGTAATCAAAAAATAAGAACATAAAAGTGAAATATTAAAGAAGTAAACATAAAACATACTAAATCACTTTGGGATGCATGTCAATGATGTGTAACTCATAATCAATCATGACTTATCTCAAATTTGACTCATGTAATTTTGTTGAGACTTGGGTATTGATTTTTTTTTGAAGAAGGACAGGTCCTATCCATGGTCTTACATTGAAACTCATAAAGGGAACACCAATGAGGTGGAAAAAAGGGTAAAATATGGTAAAATGGGATGTTTGGAGTGGTAATGTGAAAATTTGGTAATTTGTGAGGAAGACCTAGTCCTATCCAAGGTCTTACACTGTAACTCACAAATGGAATCCCTAGGGGGAGTCATCAGTGAACAAAAAAAATATTTTCTCCAGGGGAAAAATTAGGATTATAGGGAATGATAGATATAATGTAATAATCATAACATAGGCATATTATGAGAAGACTTTAGGAAACATGAGGCACACTAAGGACATAGAAATACACTAAGTGACTAGTGACCATCAATATACAAAGGATATTGGTTCACTATAGGCACAAAGCTATGTGGGTAAATAAGTATGATAATAAGATCAAATTATGTTGGTTATTTTGAAAAATAAAATTAAAATGGACCTACCTTCCCACAACGTGTTCCTCGTTCCTTAGGACACCTTATAGAGTCGTCGGTCTACTATGAATATTGGGTACTTGCATCATAAAGTAGGTAGCACTAAAATATTTTTTTATTCTCCTTTTCCAATCTACTGGCCTACCATACCCCAATGGACCTTGAATCTATCATGAGGCCCACTATGGATTTTGAGCTTTGATTAAAAAAAAGAGATATGCTTAGAATCACGTCTTTTAGTGTGATTTGACTTTTGGAATGTTTAATGTTTCCTTTTAGATCATTGCCTTTTTTAAATGATTTGGATTTTGAATGTTTATTGATTTTAAAATTCCTCCTCCATACAAAATTGGAATGACCAATCATGAGAGATAAAGTGATACACATGAATGAGCTTTAGGCTTTGGTTGAAGAAAGCTAAGTATCCAAAGACATGACTGACTAGAACACTTAGGCTTAATTATGAATCATCATGTTATCTCAAGTCTCAACCATGTGTATGCTTAGTTTGTGAAAGGAAAGAAGGGGAAAGTGGATCGGTAAAAGGAGATTATAATGAGATGAATTGTTTACTAACTAATCACATAGTAAATAACGAATGAGTAAAGGGAGCAAGGTTTGTATAACCAAGTTACAATAACAATTATCAATGTTTATAGAGATAAGATAACACACAATCATGAAAGAGAACAAGATGGCCATGGAAAAGGAACACATAGAGAAGGATGTAACCATGAAAAAATAATCCATTAGAGAACATAAGGATAAAAATGACATCATAAGTAACATATAGTGTGAAACAAAATTCATCATGTAAGATAAATAATAATGTGACACAATGTCAATTGATATAAGATAGGTAAATGTAAAGTTGGAGAATACGTCTAATCTAAAGAGAAATAAATGAAAGAACACCATGCTTGTGTTCATAAATACTGATATATTTATCCAAACACATTATCCATAACATCTAATATGTTTCTATGAATCTGAACTTGAACTATAGCCAAAATCTCATCAATCTTTAGGTAAAGTTGAGAAAATACTTCACGTCAAATCTACTCGATGGAAAATGTAGGAACACCTAAAGGATCATGATGATGAGGACTATCATGTAGGGGATACTCAAGAGAAGGAATGGGAATGGACTCTATGAGAGAGGAATGGGTCATCGGTGGAAAAGGATCCACAGGTGAGGGAAACACTGGTGGAGAAGGGGCCACAAGTGAAGGATGATCCATGGGTGAGGTAATCATGGGTGGAGAAAGGATTATAGGTGGTGGATCCATGGGGAAGAATGTGGAGCCTTATTTCAAGGGAGACCTATGGGAGTAAGGGTATTAGGTACATGAATATTCATTAGGTGATCCTTGAGATCCTATTGAAGGATGTGACAATGATCAATGTGATGAGTAGTGCATTAGTGCCGACAATATAACTCTCCATATTTAGGAAGATATTCAGGTAATACTTTTGGGGGGAGGTATAACCTTGTCTATGGGTTGAGGAGTAGTGGGATGTAAGGTGTGTATATATTACCACAACTTAAGAAAATGTGTGGATGAATGATTATCTATGCCATGGAAGCAACATATATGCTTGTTATTAGACTTTGTAGGTGTAATGATAGAAGGAGTGAAATGGAAGCTGAGGAAGGTTGGTGTAATGAATTGTCTCTAGTCTAATGACCAACAACTTTATGAATATCACAATATGATTGATTATCCCATTTGGTAGATAAAGGAGTAAGCTACAGTAAATGGAGAAAACCATCACTAAGGAAAGGTGGGGTTGGTGGAGAGGCTGGGTGAGGCTTGACTAAAGGAGCAATAGGATATAAAATAGGAAGAGACTCAACTAGTGAGGGAGTGGGGATATGATCCGAACTAAGCTTAGTTGAAGGAGGGGCAAGATGTATAGAATGTTGATGGACAATCACAAGCATCTCAAGGATAAGTCTGCTAGAGGGGTCTTGATATCTATCAAAACTTTATACCCTCATTTAAAAATTATCTCACTTATTGTTTGACATTTGTACCATATTTATTATTTTTTGGTGTGGGAAAACTTCTATTTATCACTTTGGTTTTCATTTTAGTGTGGTTGTTTCAATGGTCAGTTATGTTTTCCTTCAAGAAATTGATAATGATAATAATAATAATTATGATTAAGTTATTATGTTTAGATATATAATATTGGTTAAGATCTTTGTGGCTTTCCCTTCTCTTGCTTCAACATATTTATGTCTATGTCTCATGGTATAAGTGCATGTGTTTTTTGATCAAAGTTTTTATATAGAGAGTGAGCATTTAGGGGATAAAATTTTGGGTTTGTATTAGAAGTGTCATAGACAAGGATCATTTGAAGCCATTACTTCATAGGATAAGGTATGGTTGTGATTTAGAGTTTGAGGTATTGTGAATATGCCAATGTTCTAAGGATATTTAAAATGTATTAGAGGAACACATAAATAATAGAGGATGTAAGCATGTATTTTAAAGTGTTAAACACCTAGTAAATGTTTTTGATTGAGAATATTAAGAGAAAAGGGGACCTTACCCTATGATACAAAGGATCTAACTAGCAAATCAAACTAAGAAAGATAAAAGAAATCTCTAGGAGAAAATAAGGAGATGGGAAAAAATCCTAAAATCCAAGATATTACAAATCTAACTAACCATATATAAGAGAGGAGGCTAAAGAACAAAATCCTAGAGAGTACAAGAAGGAAGAACTACCATGGACAATTTAGTGAATGCAAGAAAATTCCATTGCCAGAAGCCTTATACGCCAACTACTAGGACATCCTTAAAAAACAAGTCAAAGATCACCACTTAGAAAACTTTGAACTCATAAGAACACAAGAAAAAAACCATGGCTTCTCCTAGCTCCATAAACACAACCAATCCAAGAAGCCAAAATGGGGGAAAAATTTGAGACTACAACAAACTCTCTGAAAACTAGAACACCAAAATATTTGATGATAACTAGATCAAATGGGAAGTTGAAATTGAGTCAAATATTTTCCAATTAATTCTCTTCATTCTTAGGATGAAAACAACCCTGTATCTTTTGTAAAATAAAACTCAGTCACTGTGATACAAGATTACAATATAGTAGAATCAGAGAAATATAGTAAATAAGTGTTAGCTTTTTAACTACATAATCAAATACTCTCTTTCTTTTTCATCATAAAAAAATTGCATTTATCTCCCCTTGAAATCTTCTACTCTACCCTACATCCAATATGTGTTCCCCTTCAATCCATAAAAGAATCCCTAAAGTAGACTTCTAACTGGACTTATTAAATCTAAGAAAAACACATGCAACTCCAAATGTTCCCTTAACTCCATAGAACATGGTAGTCAAAGAAAATGTTATTATTAGTAAACAAACTCTTAAAAGAATTTTAAAAAATGATTCCTAACTAGACTATAATTATTCTACTACAACAAATTGTAATTAATAATCGGTTACATCATCCTATCCATCTTTTATAAATTTTTAACCCCTTGGTTTAGAGTCATATAATGGAGTTGTTTTAATGTACTTAAGTAAGTCAACCTCTGTGATCCAGGTGTTATATGAATCTAAAAGGCCTTTCCACTTAACAAAATATAACTTATATTTGCTCGATCATGTAGCAATCAATTTATTATCCAACATTTGTTAATATGCTCTCTTTTCTTGTTCAACATGTTCTTGGTATAGTCGTTGATTTCCTTGCCAAGTGATTCATAATTCAACTGATCATAATTTATCCCAAAAAAAGTGTGAGTAAAGGTCAAAAACATTAAAAATAGGATGATGTCCAAGTCCTCAAGAAGATCAATCACATAAGCATTTCCATTTATCACCTTCTAAATTCTGCACAAGCCAATTTTATTGGGCTTCAACTTGTTATAGGCACTTCTCTTTGCGTAAATGCACCATGACCTTTTCCCATTCCTAGAAGATTTGATTTATCTTATGTATATCAATATTATTTTTATAATGTTCAATCATTGTCTACAAGCTGTGCCTAACTTGTTGATGTATCTCTTGAATGCTCTCTACAAAATCAATGGCCTTTTAGTTGTTTTATGGGTTTAAAACCAAATCATTTAAATCCAAAATTCATTTAGGATTTGTGACATAAAAAAATTGAAAATTAGACTTACCATTAGATCTATTTATGCTACATTCATAGGAAAATTTAGCTTAGGATAGTACCAAATCCCATTGCCTATGGCTATCACGAACTAAGCACCTATATAGATTGTCTATGATCCTATTTTCCACCTCTATTTTACCATCAATTTGGGGGTGGTATGATGAATTTTATTGCATCCTATTGTCCAATTTCTTCCACAATGTTCTCCAAAAGTGGCTTAGGAACTTTGTGTCCCTATCACTAGTTATGGTTTTTAGAATACTATGTAACCACACTACTTCCCTAAAGAACAAATGGGCCACTTGAATTGCATCATTTGTCTTATTGAAAGGTATGAAGTGGGAAATTTTATAAAAGTAGTCCACCACTACAAACACTAAATCAAATCCTCTCTAGGTTCATGGCAACCCTAAGATAAAATCCATGGAAATATCAATCCATGGTTCCTTTGTAAAAGGTAGAGGCATATATAGGCATGCATTTTCCTATCCTCCTTTTACAATTTGGCACACCATACAAGTAAAAAAAAAACCTATTCACATTTATTCTCATATTTTTCAAAAATAATTTCTCATTCACCAATCCAAAGGTCTCATTAATTCCAAAGTGTCTACCCAACCCACTTGAGTGAATTTCACTTACTAGCTTTTCTCTACTTGATCCAAGGGGAATACAATGCTAAGGTCCCTTAAATAAAAAAGCATCTACTAATAAATAATATTCAAATGAGTGAATTACTATATGATCTTGACTACGTATAATTTTATACATTTTTCCAAAATATTGGTGATTTGCATATTCACATTATGGGACATCTTGCCCTAGTAATTAATGTACTTCAATGCCTCATTGTCAGTCATCAAAATGAATTCCCTATGTAAAAGATAAAGCCTCCAATATTTTAATGCTTACACAACAACATATAATTCCTTATCATAAGTAGTATACTTATTTTTTTCTTCATTTAATTTATCAATGAAAAAGGCCACATGTTTACCTTATTGGCTTAATACTCCTCCAATAGCTACCCCTAAAGCATCACACTCAACTATAAAATTTTTCTCAAAATATGGTTAGTAAGAATAATAGATTCAATTATCCTTCTTTTGAGATGTTCAAAATGCATGCTAGCTACCTTGGTCCAAGTAAAGACCTTCCCTCTTGTGCAATCAGTCATAGGTGCACTTATCCTAATAAAATTCCTAATGAATCTCTTATAAAAATTCACCATCCCATGAAATATTCTCACCTCCATGATATTTTAAGGATTATGCCACTTAAGAATGGCCTTGAATTTTTCAAGATCCATGCTTAATCCATCATCTAAAATAACACTACCCAAGAAGACCAACTCATTCTTGAAAAACTCACTCTTTTTAGAGTTGATAAACAACCTTTCTAATCTAAGTGTGCAAAACATCAATTTCAAATCTACATGCTCTTCCATATTTCTCCTAAAAGATCAAGATATCATTAAAATAGACTATGACAAATTTTCTAATGTGTCATCTAAATATATGATTCAATATTCACATGAAAGTCACAGGGGCATTTGAAAATTCAAATGGAATCACCACCCACTCATAAAAATCATCCTTACTTTTAAAGGTGGTCTTTCACTCATCACCTTTGTGAATATGAATCTGATGGCTCTAGAATCCATACACAATTTCCATTTTTCCCTTTTCTTATGAGAGAGTAGAGCAGGTGTGACACACAGGCTCATGCTTTCCCTTACAAATATTTTTTCTAATAATTCAAAAATTTATCTTATCATTTCCTCATTTTCTAGAGGAGTCAACTTGTAAGCACCATGATTTTAGAGTCTAGCATTAGGAATAAGATTAATTTTTTGGGTGATGCCTCTATAAGGAAGCAAGCCAACTAGTAGATCAAATGGTATCAAGTATGAATACTGATTTAGCATTTATTACACCTCTAATGAGATAGTTTATAGATCAAATTTATCCTTGTATCTAGGGTGTAATAGATGGCAAATATCATCCTTAGATTCCTTGAAAAGCTCTTTCCAACCCATTATAAATAGTGATAAGGATGTTATCTCAGTAGATATTTCTTCTTTAAAATGCTTAAAAACATTGAGTTTACCCTCATGTTGTATCTCATAAGTATTTTTTTTACTATAGTGAACCACATCCCTGCCATATTTTCAAGATCTTCTTAATAATAAATGATAAACATCCATAGGTACAACATCACATAATACCTTTTTTTCATAGGGTCTAGTATTAAAGGCAACAAAACAAGAGTTATCCATAAGCACACTTTGATCTTTCTTCAACTAGGAAATATTATATGGTTTAGATTTGGGAATACAAGAAAGATTTAATCTTTGGACCATTTTAGTACTTACAAGGTTATCTTTTGAACTACCATATATAATCACCTTGCATATATTTCCTTAACACTTACATCTAGTTCAAAAAATATATTTCCTTCTCCAATCCTTATTTATAGATTGTTTATATCTTGCCATCAAGGTCTTTCACATCATTAAGTTCTCTTCAATTTCAACTTCTAGTTTCATAGCTTGAATCCCTTCCTCTGTCAACATAACCTGATTTATAACTTTATGATTTAATGTGCAGTCTTGAGCTTTATGAGTTTCATTTTATATGAATCATCTTAAGGAATTTCAATCTCAAAAAACATTTTGTCCTCGTCCTCTACCTCTGAAACCTTTGTTTCCTAAAAAGTTAGGCTTCACATTTCCCTTAGGTTATTCTCCTTTGGAAGGTTTGGAGGAACACGCTTTTCCTCTATCTAGGTTACAATCACCTCTTTTACTCATCATCTTACTCTTTTGATCTAATTAATATTCTAGTTTTAGGGCATATTCAAATGCCTCATCCACCGGAGGTACTTTGACTAAGGCTAGCTCATCTTGAAGATGAAACCCAAATATGTTATAATACCTCACTATTGCTTGTTTTTCATTTTTTTGAATATCAGTCTAAATTTGGAGCCTCATAAATTACTTGATATAAGCTTGAACTCATTGATCTATTTTCCTTAGGTTTTAAAAATTTTTAAATAATTTTTATTGGTAATCAAAAGGCAGGAACTGTGGTTGTAGATGTTTCAACATATTTAACCATAACCTAATTTTGTACTTTCCTTGTCTTCTCTAGGAGATCTAAAAATGTTCCCACCATAGAGAAACATGGTTATTAAATTTGGATGTTACAATTTTCACCCTTTTATGATCATTTTACTCAAGGTTTTCCATCTCAAAATAACAACCCAACTCCTAGATCTAGTCTAGGAAAAAATCTGGGTTGAGTTCACCTTTAAACTCTAAAATATCAACTTTCACCTTGGAGCCTTATTTGGATATGGCTTCAATGAGCCTCTCTATAGGGTCTAATTCCCTATTTGTATTGTTTAGGTTCAAAATCATCCAAACATAGTCTATTTTTAATGGCTTCTAATTTTCTAAGCCATTCGTCAATATTATTCCTCTATAGACCAACATTCCTCTTGCCTCTTCCTCCATAGTGCATATGGATTCCCCTCTAGGCCATAATTATTTGATATGATAGAAAAATTATACAGATAAACCTTTATCTTCTTCAAAATAAAACTTAGTCATTGTAATATAGGTTTCAATGCAATATAATTGGAGAAGAATAGTAGATAAGTGTTGTATTTTTAACTATATAAGAAAATATTCTATTTATTTTTCATCATAAAGAAATCATATCCATATCCACTTCAAAGATTCTCTACTACCCTACCTCCAATATGAATTCTCATTAAATCCATAAAAGTATTCTCAAAGAAGACTTCTAATTGAACTTATTAAATTTAAAAAAAACACATGCAACTCTAACTCCACAAAACATGGCAGTCAGGGGAGCTATTATTATTAGTAAAAAAAATCCTAAAAAACTCTTAAATAATGACTCCTAACTAGAATTCTAATTAGTCTACTACAAACAAGTGCAATTAATAATTGGTTACATCATCTTCCCAAGGAGGGGGTCTTCACAGTTCCAATCTTCATTAGGAGGAAGGTGAAGAGCTCCAAAGTTAGCCAAGAATGTTGTTGGAGAGTTAATCTAATGATAGTTACGGGAGAAAGAAATATCTTGAAAAAATAATGACATGGAGGACATCTTTAATGATTGAATTGATCTACCATTGATCAAATATTATCAATTTAACCACATTTATAATAAAGAGAGAATCACCTTCCATAAAAATTTTATTGAAATTAGATTCAATAATGGCTCTCAAACCTCTAAGAAGAGTTAGTGCTTCAGCCTAGTTGTTTGAAGATCAGGGAATGTGGAAGGCATAACATAATATCACTTATCCTATAGTATATATAAATATAACTCCCCATCCAAAAAAACCTAGGTTATATTTAGATACACTATCAAAATTTAGCTTGGAATAATTATCACTAGGGGGCCTCCAAGAAGATAATGACCTTTTGTTGAGTTGAGGAGGGAGGTTGAAGTTGTGTTTCAATAAATTCCATTTTCAGATAATATGATGTTAATTTCTAATGATTTTATTTTTTGGAGGTAGAACTTTATCCTTAGAGACCTCTTAAGGGGGTGCCTCAATTTTAAAAGTAAGGATTTATTTAGAGAGGGGCAACTTTTTGAAATCTCTATTATATATTTGTTTCCATAAGCTCCAACTTATTAGAGATGGGGCCATAGTTCAAATAATTCTAAACTTGATCTCCTCTTTCTTATATTCAATTAATCAAAAGTTCATGAATAGAACCAACTGCTACTCAGTATCTATTCCTTTTATTAAAGAATGAAGACCAAATTCTCTAGGAAAAATTGTAGTGGAGGACATGGTCAGGTTTTCAGAATTATCTTTACCGATGACACTACAAGAGGGCCCCTAAAATCCTATCCTTTGAAGTTTATCTCATAAAATATATTTTTTCTATATGATAAACCATTAATTTATGTTAGCTTTAGTAAGTCCCTAAGGGATCGATACTTTTTCCATACACCATATTGGTTTATTAATATGAGAGATTAACTTGTTATAGCCTTATTTCACCAATTTTTTCCCAAAAGGATCTTTAGTCCATTAAAATTCATCAATCTCCTCTGAGTTACTAATATAGTGAGAGTTGAGGATTAGGTTTGAATAAATAAGAAAATCTGAGGAATGGTTGGTTATAAAAAGATATATTTTTGTCTTCTTTGAGGGCTCCATACACTTTTTCAACCCAATAATAACAAACTAGAGGTCCCCATTAATTTTAATATTAATCTTCTAAAATTTTAAATCAAAGATGATTGAAAAGAGGACCCACACTAGGACCAGGTATCCTTTCATAAGTTAACATATATACCATTTTTGATATCCTAGTAAAGTGAGTTAGAGATAAGGTCCATACATTTCCCATGAAAATTCCATATTTGAGACCTATACATTCAATGCTCTATAGTATAAATATGAGCACAATCGTCTACATTATCAAGATACTTCCTTCAAATCAAGATGATGCAAGTTTTATCTTTGTCCTAATACATTATCCAAATAAGTTTTTATCCTAGAGATTCATTCATCTTGAATTTTTTATGATTCTAGCTCCACCTTTAGATTTAGGCAAGTAGACCTCTTCCCATTTCTTTAAGGAAAATTTATTAGACTCTGAAGAACCATTCCACATAAAAAAAATTCACAATGTTAGTTAATCTCAGTTTAACACTAGCTTGGGCTTCTGAGACTAAAATCATATAGACCAATATTGCTTGAAGAAAAACTTGAATTAATTATATTTTACCTACTAAAGAGATCCATTTTCCTTTCCATAAATCCAATTTATTTTGGAAGGTTGTGGTCGTATTGTCTCAAAATGTTTTTTTTGATCGACCATCAAAGAGGGGGACCCCCAAGTAGTTGCTAGGGAGAGAACTTAAATATATCCAAGAATTTTATTAATCTTATTTTGTTTGCATAGTGAAGTGTGGAGGAAAAAATATTATATTTCAAGAGGTTAACCTCTTGACCTAAATCATGTTAATAACAATCTATAATTTTCTTCAACATTCTAGCTTCTCAAATACTCAAAATTATTTTTTCAACCGACCATCAAAGAGGGGGATCCCCAAGTAGTTCATAGGGAGAGAAATTAAATATATCCAAGGATTTTGTTAATCTTATTTTGTTTGCATAGTAAAGTGTGGATGAAAAAAATGTTATATTTCAAAAGTTTAATCTCCTAGCCTGAAGCATGTTGATAACAATATATAATTTTATTCAACATTCTAGCTTCACAAATATGAGTAGATTTTCCCATAATTATATCATCGATAAACTGCCCATGAGAGAAATTTACATTCTCAATAATGTTGAAGTTGCTAATGAGATTAAACAATGTTTCATTTGAGAAGGATATAGCTAGATGTTCTGCCATGATGATGAAGAGGTAGGGTGAGATATTCAAAAATCTAATAGGGACTCCATTTATAGGAACTAAGAATGTAGGAGTGGAGACACAATATTTGATCCAATCACACCAAGCCTCTGAGAATCCAAAATTATTCAAGATTTTGAAAAGAAAGTTCCAATTTACCCTATCCTAAGCTTTGCTAATATCAAATTTGGTGATTATTATTTCTTATTTATTCAATTTAGTTGAGTGAACTAGTTTGTGCGAAATAACAACACCATTTAAGATTTGTTTATTTTACACAAAACCAACTTGTTGTTTTGAAATAAGAAGAGGAATGAATATTTGGAGATGGTTGGCCAATAATTTTTAAATAACCTTGTAAATGGTGTTTCAAAGGGCTATAGGTCTAAAGTTGTCTAAGGAATTTGCATTAAATTTCTTGGGGATCAAATCTAGAAAGGTACAATTAAAATCCTTTGAATTTTTTATAGAGGATCTAGATTCATTGGTAACTTCAAGAATTTTTTTAATAATTTTTGAAAAGTGTTTGAAAAATCTTGGTGGGAACCCATTAGGGAATGGGGCTTTATCATTATCCATGCTCCAAAGTGTAGTATCGATTTCTTACTCTATGGAAGGCCTCATTAAATCATCATTTTGATTATCCTTGATAATTATTGGAATATGATTCACAAATTCCTATTGATTTAAAGCAAAATCCATAAGGCAATTCTTAAGGAAGTTTTCAGAAAAATAGACTAACTCCTTTTTACATGTCTAACACCTTAGTGTAGGGATCATTTCTAGTTTTGAGTGTAGAGGTCATGTTATAATTACGAGTATCCAGGGTAGATTGGTGAAATAATTTTGTATTACAGTGTCCTTACTTAAATCAACACCCTCTAGATTTTTGTTTTTAGAAGATCTCCTATTTTACTAAAATTGAGTTCAAATTTTCACTTAGTTATTTCATCTTGAAAAGTGAGGCTACTTGTAAATGTTACTTGTATAATTTTGAAATTAAAAATATGATAGTGAAATTTGTGTTATGATATTGACATAGTTTTTGGTTGTCATTTCATATTATTTAGACTTTTGTTATTTAATATGTCATGTGAAATTGTAAATTTAAATGTGGGGGTTAGTGGACCCTATTAAGATGCGCCTTATGTGGTTCTCAAAGTAGTAAATGCACTCAAGCTTTCACACCCTATATATGCCTTTGCATTCAATTCTCCAACTATTCAAAAACATCAAGGAAGTGTTAGGAATAAGTGACTAATTATGCAATAAAATATATAACACAAAATTTATTCCTCAGAATCACAACAACAGAGACATATGAAAGCAAATTTAGATCTAAGGAAATACACAAATAACACCGATATAATGTGGTTCACCCAATGTGGGCTGCATCCACCAAGAAGCTATCAACAATATTATAAACAAGAGTATAAGACAACTCTAAAAAAGAACCTCTTACATATATAACTTTCTCCAATCGAAATTCACACCAGAATTCCTGAGATGCTAAGCCACACCTCAAACTTGATCACACTGACTGAAAAGAGAATTACAGAGCTCAAAATGAGATGCAAAATGCAATGAATAATGTGTTACCCCTCACCCCTATTTATACTTTTCAAAATCCCTTGAAAAATGCACCATAACCATAGAGATAACCATATCCCCACAAAATAAGGCAAAAAATAAGGGAGGTTTCAACCACATAATCCCTTGATTCTCTCAACACCTATAAATCATACCCACTTCCCAAAAATGTGAAAAAAATAGGGGAAGTGGTTAAAATTCATCGCACCATTGTAAAAGGTAAATATTTCATGTTATAAATGTCCTAGTAACTTTATTTTTACCTTATCATTGAAATGGACTCCATATTCAACAATCTCCCAATTGGAGTTCATTTCCCCTTGAAAAAAATTTAACACTCCTCCATGATCTTCATGAAGACTAACCAAAGCTAAACATAACCTCAAATTATCCAATGTGACTACCTTGGTCATCATATCTACAAGATTTTAGCTCTTATGTATCTTCTCTAGCTTCACGATGTTTTCCTCCAAAGCTATCCTAATGAAATGATATTGCAACTGTATGTGCTTCATCCTCAAGTGAAAAGCAGAGTTCTTGGCTAAATGTATAACACTCTGAATATCACTTTGTAATCCCCTATCTTCCTACTTATTCCCCAACTCATTAAGTAACGATTTTAACAAAATCATCTCCTTGCTAGCTTCTGTAGCAACAACATACTCAACCTCTATGGTTGATAAAGCCACAACCTTATGTATATAAAAAGTCCAACTAACCACTGTATCCCCAACAGTAAATACGTAACCTATCATACTCTTCCTTCTATCAACATCTCTAGTCATATCCAAGTCCACATAACCCCACAAAGTGGTGTTCGATCCACCAAAGCACAATGTTGTACCCATGGTTCCTCTCAAATATTAAAGAATCTACTTCATTGCTTGCCAGTGCTCATAACCTAGATTACTCATGTGCCTACTTACTACTCCCACTACATGGGTAATATCTGGCCTAGTACAAACCATAACATACATCAGGCTACCAACCATTGATGAGTAAGGTACCTTGGAAATCTTTAGCTTTTCTTTTTCTATCTTAGGACACTACTTCTTTGATAATATGAAATGGCCTACCAAAGGAGTCCCAACCAGATTAGTATCCTACATACTAAAGCTCTCCAAAAATTTCTTCCCATACTCTTCCTAAGATAAGATCAATTTCCTCTCCTTTCTATTTTGAGTTATCCTCATACCAAAGATTTGCTTCACTACACCCAAATATGTCATATAAAAGGAATCACTAAGTTGCTTCTTGAGTACTTAAATATGTTGTATGTTCTTTCTTGCAACCAACATGTCATCTACATATAATCATAGGATAATATAATTACCATCCTTAAATATCTTGACATATACATAATGGTTAGAATGACACCTGGACTAATCTTGTTCCAACATAAAACTATCAAACTTCTTAGATCATTATCATGGAGCTTATTTTAGGCCATACAAGCTCTTCTTTAGTCTGTACACCAATTTCTCCTTTCCTTAGACCTCATAACCCTATGGATGCTCCATACATAATTCCTCCTCCAAATCACCATGAAGGAACATAATCTTCACATCTAACTATTCTAAGTGCAAATTATCTACTAAAACTATACCAATCACAGTTCTAATAGAAGTCATCTTAACAATAGAAGAATAAATCTCATCAAAATCAATACTTTTCTTCTATGCAAACCCCTTGACCACCAAATGTTCCTTGTACCTTTTCCTTCATCCATCCTCTTCTTTGATTTTGTATACCCACTTGTTTTGTAATTCTCTCTTGCTCTTGGGTAGCTTCATCAAATCCCATGTCTAGTTCTCCATGAGAGAACTATATTCCTCTTTTATGGCTTTCTCCCACTTATCCCTAGCATTCACCTACATTACTTCCTTAAAACATTATGGTTCTCTACTATCAACAAGTAATAAATAATTCAAATATGGGGAAAAATGTTTCAGAGTTTTTCTTACCCTTGAAAACCTTCTTACTTTAAGAGTTTAGGGTTCTTATGTAGGAGGTTCTTGAATTGTCTCCTTGGACACCTTACCATTCGTAATATCATCCAACACTATGTACTCTTTTTGTTCTTTTTTTTTACAACTAATCCTTATACATGGATTTTTATTTAAAGAGAACATCCCTAGACCAAAATATTTTATTCTCTAAGACTCTAAATATGAAAACCAAAGTCATCCTCAGCATAACCAATAAAGGTGCATCTCTCAGACTTAGCTTCTAACTTGGTCCTATCTTTCTTGGGAACATGAACTAATGCCTCACATCTAAAGACCATAAGAAAAGAATAATTAAATTTCTTACCAGACCAAGCTTTCTTAGGTATGTGTCCATCTAAAGGCACTAAAGGTCCTTTTTTAATCAGATATACTACTTTGCTAACTACTTCTGCCCAAAAAATTAGGGGAAACCCTACATGCATCCTCATGATCCTAGTATGCTCCATGATTATCTTGTTCATCCTCTCTGACACTCCATTCTCTTGTGGTGTCCCTAAAACCACCCTTTGCCTATGAATTCCATTCTATGAACAATAATCATCAAATGCTTTGCTACAATACTCACCTCCATTATCTAACCTAAGACAATTCAACTTGAGACTTGTTTCATTCTCAACCAAATATTTCCATCTTTTGAATGTTTCAAATACATTAGATTTATTCTTAATAAAATGAACCCAAACTTTCCTAGTTGCATCATCAATAAATATAACATAATAATTTGAACCACCAATAGAATATACTTGAGCTAGCACCCATACATCTGAGTGAACCAAATCCAACTTATTTTCCTTCTTCATAGGTCCAACCTTCAAGAACTTAACATGATTCTACTTCCCATACACATAATTATCACATAAGTCCAAATCAACCTATTTCAATACGGGTAACTTGTCTTTCAAGATCTCCATGCCCTTCCAACTCATATGACTGAGCTTGTAGTGCCACAAAGTTGCATCTCCATATATAAAAACTAAATTATAGTGATACAAAATACTATTCAAATAAAAAATTCCAACTTTCTTACCTCTCAAGACCATAATATCACCCTTGGTAACTTTCCAAGAGTCTATTGTAAATAACACCGAATAACCCTCACTGTCCAACTACCCCACTGATATTAAATTCCACCTTAACTATGGAACATGTCTGGCATCCTTTATTAGTCATGTGTTCCTATTTTTCATATTCACTTGAACAAAATCTTTACCTACTATACTTCATGGTGCATCATCACCAAGATAAACATGTCCAAAATCTCCTTGAAGATAATCAGTAAAATGATGCCTATGTGTAGTGGTATGAAAAGAAGCCCTTGTATCTAATACCCAAGATTCAGAAACATTATCCAATGAAAGAATTAAAGCATCATGACTAATATTACCTATTGTCATAATTACCTCCTTGGTCTCCTCATGTTTGGTCTTCTTGTCTTGAAGTTCCCAACATTCCTTCTTTGTGTGTCCATTTTTCCCACAGTGCCAACACACCATCTTAGCTCTAGATTTAGATTTTCCCCAACCCTTTGACTTTCCATGGTTTCCTTTGCTTATGTCATTTTATTTCTTGCTAGTATCCACCATCAAAGCATTCCTTGAAGATGATTCCCCAGTCTTCTTCCTTCATATTTCCTCGCTAAGAATCACACCTATAACATCCTCAAACTTTAAACTTCCCTTAGCAGAGATGGCATTACTCACAACCATAACCAGACTATCCCAAATATCAGATAAGGAGCATAAAATCAATAAAGCCTTAACTTCATCTTCAAATTTAATACCAACAGATGTTAGCATACTCACAACCATAATAAAATCATTTAAATGATTAGCTACAGAACCATTTTTAGACATTTTCATATTAAATAACCTTTTCATCAAAAATATTTTATTAGAGGCAGAAGGTTTTTCAAATAACTCCCCTAATTTCTTCATCAAACCAAATGTGATAATCTCCTCTAAAATATTGAAGGCAATCAAAGATGCAAGGCACACCCGTATGGCTCTTAGTGCTTTCCTATCGAGCAAATTCCAATTTTCTAGATTCATACCTAAAGTTTGGCCTATTTTCCCCATTAAAGGGAGATGAAAATCCTTATAAAACAAGTAATCATCCATCTACATCTTCCAAAATATAAAATTCCTCCCATTGAATTTTTCAACTCTAGATCTGCCTTTATCTGCCATTGCTCCCACTCAAACTAATATCTTTCCATACGGTTCAACACTTTAGAAAAACCACTAAAGCTAGCTCTAATACCAATTTTTAGGAATAAGTGATTAATTATGAAATCCAATATATAACATGGAATTCATTCCTTAGAATCACAATAATAGACACATATGAAAGAAACTTTAGATCTAAGCAAATAAACATATAACATCGATATAATGTGGTTCACCCAATGTGGGATACATCCACCAAGAAACTCTCAATAATATTATCAACAAGAGTATAAGACAACTCTCAAAAAGAACCTCTTATAGAGATAACTTTCTCAAACCCAAATTCAGATAGAATTCCTAAGATGCTAAGCCACACCTCAAACCCGATCACACCGACCAAAGAGAGAATTACAAAGCTCAAAATGAGATGCAAAATGCAATGAATAAGGTGTTACCCCTCACCCCTATTTATACTTTTCAAAATCCCTTGAAAAATACACCATAACTATAGAGATAACCATATCCCCACAAAATAAGGCAAAAAATAAGGAAGGTTTCAACCACATAATCCCTAGATTCTCTCAACACCTTTAAATCATACCCACTTCCCAAAAATGTGCCACAAATAGGGGAAGTGGTTAAAATTCATCCCACCATTGTATATTTCATGTTAAAAATGTCTCAATAACTTTGTTTTTATCTTAGGGTTGAAATGGACTCCATATTCAATAAGAAGTTATTGGCCTCAAATTTATAAACACCAAGTTATCTTCGTATTTTATAATGGTCTCTTACAAGCGATGAATCTCTATCATTTTTAGTTTTAACCATTTAAAAAAAAAAGTGTTATTATTTTATTTGTCTTTATGATTGCCTTTGAATATTCAAAGGAATTTCATAACAATTTTGTTGCACATTTTTATAAGGGTGTTGAATGATACATTTTCTAATGGTTCTCATAATGTGTATATTACAGAAAGTGTTTTTTTGGGGCTATTTATTATTTTCCTGTTCTAGGGTTTTGTTGCCTACACTGTGGGGTGTGTTTCTTCATCTAATTGAGAATCATGATGTCTATTATTTATTTATAAATAGTGATTGGGATGGTGCCTTAGACACCATCCCCACTCATGTTCTCATGAAAAATTTGGTCTTTTGTCGCCCATTGATATGCAAACCATTTCCCATAAATTTCATATTTGAGTTCTTAATAGTTCAGTGGTTTTCAATGGTTGTGTTTTCATAGTTGTGGTGTTTTTTTTAGAGAAACACAACTTGATTTTCCTTTGAAACTTATTATTTTTCTTTTCTAGTGGGATGCACTCTCTTTTCAAGCAACTTTGAGGTTTATTTTTATGAGATTTTTACGTTATTACATAAATATATTAAAGGATATTTGGTTTATTAAGTTAGGTTCATGTTAATTGTTGTTGCATATAGATATATTTTGTTATATTTAAATGTTGTTAAGACCTTGGTGTTAGATTTATTATTAAATTCATGACACCATGAATAATTTTTGATTTTTTATCCCTTGGGAAAATATGACCTCATGATATTATATGTTCTAGTTGTTAAGTTCTTTCTTTTAGCAATTGTTAAAGTTATTTTCCTCTATAGTGTGATATGTGGAGAAGTTATTATAAATTAAATTGAGTTTTGAGTTTATTTCATGCCAAATAAATTTTAGTATACCTTTGATATAGGGGAGTGTAGTGATGTAGTGTTATCTTCTTTGAAATTTGTTAAGATATGATATAGATGATTGTAGTTGTGTTTTTTTTAGTTTTACATGATATAGTAAATTTTATAAATATGTGAAGGCCTTAAGATGTGTTATGAGTGTCTTTATTTGAGTTGTACGTAGTTAAAGGTTGAATAAAGTTGGTTTTGAGGTACTACATGTTAGGATTTTTTGTTTATCATAGTCTTATTTCATTTTGTTCCTCACTATTATCCACCTACTAAAATCAACCATAAACTAAAAAATTCTAATTATATTACTCTTGGTTTTATTTACTATTTTTAACTTATGCCACTTGCCAATCAATTTTAATCAGTTTTCATTTACATTCAAATTTATGCTTAAATTTCATATATTATAATCTCAATAACCGATCAATGTTTTATACCTATTAAACATTAATAAATCAAAATTAGGGTAAAATATATTAGTGAATCCATTTGTTTCTTGAATATTGATTTTATTTTTGTTCTATGGTTTCACCTAAATTCATCATTCTCATACATAAAGGAGAAATCTAATCATCCTTTACTATATTTGATTGAGCACCACTCTAGGATTTATCTCGAACCTAAGGGGTTTGAATTAAATTCTTTATTTCCATGTACAAAAATATTCCTTTATTTTATTTTTCAATTTCTCTCTTTATAGAACTATGTTATAGTAGTTATAAAACTCATGGGAGCTGTCATTTTGGGTAAAGTGGTCATCAATTTTATGTGAGTCATGGTGTGATGGATATTTATCCAATGCTCAATCCATTATATAGCATGATATATGGATTTTAGTTTCCACATACCTCACGCTATATCAAAAATGCCTATTTTTTTGTTTTTTAGCCATTATAAGCCTTCAACCATTTGTTTATATAAAACACAAAGAAACAATTATCCCTATGAATTTATCTCAATGGACCCATATATATTCATTCATCTTATATTTAGTCATCCTTGTACTAGTCTCACACACACACACACACACACACACACACACACACACACACACACACACACACACACACACACACACACACACACACACACACACACATGGTATTCAGTCGTTCATCTTAGAGACATGATAATGTTGATATGGGATGGTGGAATACCCTGTAGTTAATACCCCTTTGGGCCTTATTCACTATTTATGACTATGATCAATATATATGAGAGCTTACAAATCACACATACCCTATCTAATTACACCCTTTCTATCTTTTTTTTATACATTTTCATGATTCCCTCTTATGCCACCCAAGAAGGTTAGCTCCCTTTTTACTCTAAGGCACAATGACTAGATTGGGAGAGTTAGACTTGAAAAGAGGATTCCTCCCTCCTTTCTCTCATTTAGAACTATGGTTGGGACTTTCTTCTCGCACAACTCCTAAGTGATAAAAAAGAATAACATAATCATTTAATTTTTTTTTAACTACTTTTCTCATGTATGTATAAAACTAAATCTATTCAATCGATACAAAGAATCACTAATCCTTACATTTACAAGGAATATTACCTCAATGGTTCATGTGGTAAATCAAAATTACTTAATTTTATGATTTTTTTGACTTCAAGTTTGAAATATTAAAAAATAATAAAAAATATAACCATCTAATTTAATTTAGTCTAAATAGACATGAGATATTCATCTTAAGGTAATATTTTTATTTACATATGCCTTTTTTTTCGCTTGTAGTCTTTGAAGGATGGAAACTGACTATGTATTATTTATGTTGGCAATAAAAATATTATATATGTTATTAGTCTGATCTTTTGTAAGAACTACACACAATAGCTAGCTTTAAAAAATGAATTATTTATTCAAAGAAATTAGTTTTTTTTGGAATTTATTTACCTTAATTCAATGATAGTTTTTGTTTAAGTTGAATCCATCTATAGCATATTTAGATTCCTTTGGTTTGTTCTAAAATAGATAATATGGATATTTTTTCTTAATTTGATAATACATCTACTTAAATTTATGTAAAAATCAAACGTGATGTTGATGATGAACATGATAATCAAGATAATGAAAATGGACATGATAATCAACACAATATTGAGGGATTTGATATAATTGATATCAATGAACTTAATGGGGTAGATATTGAGAAAATTAAAGAATTGTCAAATTTTTGTAAAGGACTTCTTTAATATCCCAAACATGTGGATAAGGTTGTCAATTTGATCTAGACATCTAAAATTGCACATCAAACCAAGCTTGAAACACTCATGCAATGCAATAAGAGGTGCCTTTTTGATTTATTAATACTTCCACTTCAGGTGTTCTATCTTCTAATCATACATTGACACCTCTATTACATATGTGACATCAACCTTGGGTATATAGGCCTCACGAGGCTTATAACATATTAATATGCCTATTTTTCCACAGTTATCATACACACCCCCTTTAATTACTATGCATGGTCCATCACTGACCTCACCTAATACACATTCCATTGAGTAAACTATTATAACATTACATGATAAGGTGTTTAAAATAGAGAAAGGTGTCTCTAAAGCTACTCTATCAATGAATTCTCATACTTTGCTTCATAATCCTTTGGCACTTGAGATAGAATCTTACTGATTACCAGTAGGATTTGTAGAGTCTAAGCTACCATTCTATCTTTGTAATGGTGATCCCAAAGAACATATTTGATTATATCATGAAACATGCTTGAATTATGCATATAATGTCAAATTATTAACTAAAATATTTCTATGAAGCCCCAAATAATATGATTTATGATTGTTCTACAGTCTTCCACTCCAATCAATTAAAACATTGAACCCTTTGGAAAATTAACTTGTAGCACATTTATCTTTCAACATTGGTGAAAATTATCTTATGAACAAATTTCTAAACTCAAGCAAGGGTCCAATGAGTCAATCAGTGAATACATTCTTTGATTCAAAACTATGCTAGCTAAGATGATCAATTCTATAGAAGACAATGAATTACAAGTTATCTTCACATAAATTTTTCTATCACCACTTCATGAATCCATCACGTTCAAAAAATTTAAATCTTATAATGAGTTATGCCACACATTCAAAGAATGCAAAGTCAAGCTCATAGCTCTGAAAAAATTAAGTATACACCAAATGCTCCAACTATTGCAGGCAATGAGTTTTAAATCAAACCAAACTACATGGTCAAATATAATGAAATCATGACTAACTCAAAAGTAATAGTCATTAGCTCCTCATGTCTTTTTACATAAATTAATTGACTACAATCTCATGCATCTCCCTCCACCATTAGAGGTTGATATGACTAAGATTCAACACATGAGATTCAATAGTAACATATATTGTGACTACCATATATGTATTTGAAATTATAAAAATAAATTTTAGATAATAAGGTATAAGATAAAAGATCCCATTGATGCTAATTTTATTGAGCTAAGCACACCCACAGAGGAGGTTAGACCATAGAAAAATGACAATGCAAAATTTAAAATCTTTAATATTCCATTTTTAAACCATAGGACAACATAAAATAAAAATAATTTAGAGGTACACCATGCATACAATGCACATCCCCCTCCTTCAACATATAGACACCCACTAAATGGTATTATTAATATAATTTCTAGCACATCAACATCACTTTTTATGACCACATTTGATGACAATGAGATTATTGATGATGATTCAAATAAACATGCACTCTATTTAATCTTATATATGTATATATAAACTTATACACAATGTCATAATTGATAATGGGTCAAGTGAAAATGCATGTACACTAACACTTCTTCACACTCTAGGGTACACAAAGTATGCTTTAAAAGAAACATAAAAATTAGTCAAATGATTCAATGGACATTTACAAAGTAATCTTGGGTATATAGTGCTACCCTTTCAGGTCATTTCAACAATAGTGGCTACTTCATTCTTAGGATTATTAAGCACATGGGTATTTGACATGTTATTAGGATGTGCTTAGATATAGAAGCTCCACATAATGCCATTAATAATACACTTATGTCTAAAATATATACATTATAATCAAGTGGTCAAAGTTTTAGGCATTCAATATGAATACCCTCTACAACCATTGGTATTTTTACAAACCCTTAAACCCAACTAAAATTATTTATTATTTCTAGGGTTGTGAATTCCAAATTCTAACAATCAACCTTTTGTGCTAAAGGTATTTCCAAAAATTGCATGTACTAGGCACTAGGTTGAGGTACCATGGGAATGTGATATTCAAGTAGAATCGACTAGACCACCCTATTTTATAATCAACATATACTTACACATGTATAATCATAAACATTATCATGATTGTTTAGATCCAATAATAGTAGCACAATTTCTCTTATTACTAGTCAATAGTCTGTCAATGCCACTATATTTTATACACAAATTTGATTAAACTTAAAAGAGCAAGCACTAGATTGGTGTATTACCATGAAGGAATATTTAAATTTGATATACATATTTATCCTCTTGATAACTAAATGTAATGCAAGCATAATCAAACATATGCACATGTTCATAATGAGCATTGTTAACCCTTAATTTATAAAAATGAGTTACTAAAGACCAACTATAACTCATGAGGGTACATGCCTCTACAAGAAGGTAACCTGTTATTATAAAATCCAATTTTCTTATTTGATCCATTTTAATAAAAATTAGGCTTACATAAGTTACCACATGCTTTGTGAAAAAATGTTAATTGATTTAGAAACAAGCATAAATTAATTTAATTAGTATGTTATCCACAAAGGAAGTCAATAACATCAAAACACAACATCAATTTAAACCATTAATATTCTTGCCAATTAGGAAAGTGGTGGTTACTCTTTTCTTAACAAGTTTTATGCGATCACATTTAAACCTTGATAACTTAAATTATCCCTTTAAGGAATTAAAATAATTCAAATAGAAACTAATGAATTTAATAAACACAATTTAACCACTCATAGTATCATAGAGAGGTTTATTAGTCGATTATATTTTGACCCATCGACCTCCCACTAATCATTGATTTCATTACCACATTTATATTTTTGTACTTAAAACAAACAATTAGTTTACCACAACTAATTATTAATTCTAATACCGTATATTTGATTCTCATTTCAAATTGACACTTTATTTAAGGGATTAACATTCAATAAGGTAATTGAATCAAATACACACTTAGAATTTATCCAAAATTATTTTAACATAAACCGTTAACCCAAATTGCTACTTTTCCACTATTTGTAGGCTTTTCACAATGGCTAGGTTAACTTTAGGTTTTGGGTTCAATTTGCCACCAATATAATAAAGTAATCATAGACTAAATTTATCATAAACCTTATTCATTATAAATTAAACATGCATTAGCAATAACGCACGTACGCCATCATAAACACCATTAGTGCTTAAGACAAAATTACAAATTTTAAATGCACACTACAATTGCATACCTGATGATTGGAAACTAATTGAATATCAAATGATAACAATCTTAAAAAAATGAGAATATAGATTCATTTAAGCCATAAAATAATTACACAATTAGAATCAAACTCAAACCAAATCACTACCAACTATGCATCCAACTCAACCCTTGTTAAAAAAAGTAATGATCAGTTTCACCCATTGAATGGAAAGCATACCATAATCATTGCCTAATCTATTTATCATTTATGATTATTCTAAATAACACATTAGATTCCTTTTAATGTAACATAATTGTGAATCCTATAGTTATGAAATATAATGCAGCCTTACCATCATCTACAACCACACATGAATAAACATATTAACATATGAATATGATTGAGTAAAGATTCAAATCAATGCATAACTCAAACTGATCCAAAACTTAAAAGTTTTGATTGATAGATATTTCAAGAACACAAAAATAACACAGTAACAATGAATTCTCTGAGAAAAGATGTTTTATTACTCAAGATCACAATACAACTATATGCTTATCTTTGGGAAGAGATGTCTCATTTCCATTTTGAGTTACATATTAATTTATACACATTTTGAAAGTAGGAAGAGGATGTGTAAGGTCACCAATCTTGAGGGAGATTAAGTGGTTTGACTTTCATGATTTAAAACAATACAAAACTCAAGGAATTACTATTTTTAGAAACTTACTATTTTTAGACTACACTACTAAAATTGAAATTTGGGGCACTTCCATTGGGTTTTTAAGGGTCAAAAACCATTGAGCAGATATCAATGCCATCTCACCATGTTCTCCTCAGTCGTGTATTTCCAATGGTTCAAATGGGGAGTCAATTGGAGCTATGGTGCAAAAGTTATGGCTCCTGAAAGTTCCATCATCAATTGGGGTAGAACCGTCACCTGAATTGTTGCTCAGATCACAAAATCAACCATGTTATAACCAAATGAATCCCTCATTTGACACATTTGATTCATAGGTAATGTAAAACCACATAAAAAGCATAAGCATTCATTTAAACCATGTTTCACCAATAAAATAAGATTGTATTGATTGTGTCTATAATATTATTGAATATGAATAACACAAGAATAATAAGGTAGATTGAAACATAATAATTAATATAAATTAAATAAAAAATTATATAAACCTTTCAAATTAAATCAAAAAATATACAAAACTATTCCACATACATACTTTACAACTGATAATGTTACACAGTCAACAAAATTACAAATACATGAATTTTGGTAGTTAATCCATGAAAATTATTCTTCTATGTGCCTCAAAGTCATTGGAACTAGTCAGTGAAACAACTGTTCTCTTCACCAATTTATCTCTCATTTTGAAATCAAGATAAATGAATAATTAAAATGAAATAAATGAGCCCATACATGAGGTATGAAAAATACATACCCACCCCAGCCATCGATTTGGGGATGCAAGGAAACACTTGAAAGCCATCCACAAAACATATAAGAAAACAAACAAGAAAGGCAAGAGTGAGACCAATTACACTAAAATGAGGTTCAAATACATAGTTAAAAAAAAACCAAAACCCACAATATAATTCATAAACATGAATCCACACAAAAACCCAATGATTTATGGTTAATATCATTAGCTATCTATATGCCATTTGCAGGAAACATAAGCTCAAGATCACTCCAAAATAATGGAAAAAACTTCCACATTCCATTATTATGAATTTGGATAATAACCCAACATTTCAACCTTGTCAATGGACACTTATAGTCTTGTAATAAAGTTTCACCCTTTTCACAAACATAATGGTTAAAGGTATTTTTGTTGCCACAAATTTTTGAAACCAAATCACATTTCAGTGTCCATTTTTAAAGAAATCAAATGGAAATGGAAAAGAGAGAACATATTAATTGTAGTAATTGAAATGAGAGAGTAAGATCAAAGGGATTCAAAACTTACCTTTTTAAAACCAAAAACTCTATAATTTTCTTCACACACTTTTCTCCTTTTTCTCCCTTCTTTCCTTCTCTTTTATTTCTCCCATGCTCTTTCCAACAATGATATCCTCTTTTTCCATTTCCATTTCCATTCCCATTTACATTTCCAACTCCATGCTACTACCATCTCCCATAACTCCCATCATGGTTTCCAAAAATAACCAATCTCTTCAATGCAATGGTGGCTTGACCATGGTGAGCCATGGAACACTAGGTTCAGTTAAAACTTCTAATAGTTTTACCAAACAAAATGATAACCCATTTGAATACCACATTTTTCCAAGTAATGAATCAAAATCCATTAATCATTAAATTATGATTAAATAAGCTCCATGCAAGTAAAAATTAATGGTAATAACTTACCATGACCTCCTTTGTGGATCTTTCACATATGTTATGCTTTAACCTTTAGAGACCAATAATTGTCCCCATTCTATGGCCCAATTTAATGGCCTAAAAAAAGTTTCCATTGCACTTGCTTGCCTTCCAAAAAGGCTTTCAAAATCATGTTAGAGTTTATGTGTAGTAAAGTAATAGACCCCAAGGGATAAAAATTATAACATTATCACTTTACAATAATATAATTGACCTTGTGCCATTGACAACTACTTATAAAACATATAAATTACTTAAGAAAGAATAGGCTACAAGAACATCACAAAACTAAAAAAAAATACTTGGTAGACATACTGATCTTGCACAATTACATTTTTAATTTTGTTTACCTATATGAAATGGGTATGATGTTCAGGTGGTCCTTCTAGGCATAAATCTAGCTCATTTGTTGGTCATTAACTATAATCATGAAGTGACATTAGCAGTACCAACATATACAAATAATCATGAAATCATATTGAAATAATATAACCATCTAATGAAATAAAATTAGAATTGAATTACTAAACATGAATATGATAAAGTGTATGTAGTTTAACCATGTTCCAACTCATAAAAAATAAAAATAGCACATAAAATAATGAAATATATAACAAGATCATAATTTTTTGGGCCAGATATGATAGGTATCTCCTCCCTCTCCTCCACTACCACTATAATTGGTTATCACACCCATTCAAGATCATGGTGCATATATAATTGTTGCACGCATATGAGATATTTATATATAATTATTTCAAAGGAGAAAAGTACACCCTCATAGATAACAAGTTGCATATCAAACATTTATTTAGATTTCAAAGAGATATTCATATTTTATAGTGCACCCTAGGTTAATACCTCAAATAATTCATCATGTTCCATAATAAACATAGGTAGTCAAACCTTCTCCTACAAGATGGTGGAATCCACTAAGTCCCACACCTTTTAGAGGTAAATATATTACATAAGATTATATGAGTAGTAATAAGGATAATTACATTACAACACTTGATTACTTTTCAAATTCAAATTTACCTACATGTAACACTTTTCATTCATGGAAAGTCACCTTTTTTCATTCTATGATACATGCACATGCTATGTTCCTCCCATTGATGGGATCAATGGCTAGTTTCTTTTTCATTTTACACATAAAAATATAAAAACATTCAAATATTAAAAAACATAAAAAACATTTATTAGGCAAGGGTTCCCTCTAGCTCTTTCCCTATTTGTGATTGCTATTGATGCTCTCTATTACTTACTAGGAGATGCATTCTTAGGTTCCCTTATGAGAGGAATTTCTCTACCTAAAAAGTTTAAGCTCTTGGATGTGTTATTTTATGATGATACTACTCTCCTCCTTGTCTTGGAAAAATAAAAATTTCAGCAGATCACTTCTAGACTTGAAGTGTATTATTATGCATTAGGCTCTCAAGTTGCATACAACATGTCTTGTATAATTGGTTGGAATGAAACACATCATGATTAGATGTTTGAGTTTGTATGGGCTTGGAAAAGTCTCAAGCATTTGGTCAGATATATAGGTATCCCCTTCTCTCTATCTCCTTATTTTAAAGAAATATGGGACTAGATATACATTAAGGAACCTACCACACAAGTTTTTTTAAAAATCATCTCATCTTATAGATTTTATTACTTTTCCTATTGACTGTTCAACAAGACACACTTTAATAAGATTCATAAGATTAATAGGGATTTTTTGTGGTCTGATGAAAAAGGGAACATGAAATGACATACTATTGCATGGGGCATTTGTTGTAAGCCTAAGGCAATTGGTGGGATGGGACTAAATGATTCAAGATAACAATGTATTAATTTCACTGTTAAATAGATCATCAGATCCATTAAGGGTGATGAACCTTGGAAATTATTGGTTCATAACAACATGGTCAAAGGTTGTCTGGAAGAAAAATAATAATTATATGGATTACACATTTTTGATCTTCTAATTAGATCCTTTTGTATTAAAGTGGCTAGTTATTCTATCTTCCAATAAAAATTTAGAATGCTTAGGAAAGTGTTAAGCATCTTGTTGTGGTGAAATCCATTTTTAGAGGCCTAGGGTCAAGGTACCATGAATAAATATCTTTGTGGTGGAACCTGAAAGTCAATAATTTCCCTTTGGCCTTGACTAAATGATGCTCTACTCTTGTGTGGCATTATAAGGGATTAAAAACTTTCAATGACCTATTTTCACAGGGAAGGTGGGCCACATGGGGAGAGATTAGAAAAAGATTTCAAATTCTATCTACTCAAAGAAGAACCTATACTCTCCTTGCTCAATATTTGCATAAAAATAATTCAATTTCCATTTTAGAGGGAGAGGAAGAATTATAGGAAAGTATCAAGTGGATAAATGGACCTCCACTTCAAAAATTTTATACAAAAATTTTATACCACAAGATCTCTTTCACTAAGAGTATTTTATTTCAGCTTAATAATAAATGGAATGTTTGTGACCCTTTCTATATTTGGAAATATAGGTTTGATGTTATTTGGTCTACATGTTTGGAACCTAAGAATACATATTTTAGGTGGTTACTTATTCATAATAAGCTTGATGTGGGTGATGTTTTAGCTAGACTTGGTTTTGTTAGTCTGTGTTTTACTTTGTGTGGTGAGGAAAAAAACACTGAGGACATTTTATTTAATTATGATTTTGTTATTTATGTGTGGAAGAACTGTTTGAATGCTTGGCCAAATGCTTTTTCATATGACATCAAATGGCCCAATGTAGATTTTTGTTATGTGACTCCTAAAAAGAAAACCCATATTTTATTTCAAAATCTATAGCTAGTGTTTTCAACTGATATTCTATGGTTTATTTGGAAGCAAAGGAATTAACATGTTTTTTTTAGTTTAGGGGTAGGGTAATTTCTAACTTATCGATATAGGTTATTGTGAGACTTGTTGTTGTGCATTTTTATCTTTAGTTGAAGGTTCCACAAGGATAAATGGTTAAGTTTCTGAGATACATGATGATGAAGATAACATCAGATTTTCTATTGGACATAGGTGGATTTCCTAAAATGATCCCTCCATTAGACTGGGGAACTTTGCATGGGACTATGATAAATGTTAAGATATTAGATTATGAGTGGGAGCCTATGAAGGAAGCTTATTTTGAAAGGCCTCTAATCTTGGAATTTTGTTAGTAGGGTATTCATTTTTAGAAAATGAGAATGAAATTAATGATGAACTCCTCACTATACTATAATCCTCTCTCCATCACTTTCAACAAGAGGAGTTATAAGTTAAGAATAAAGATAAGGATTCCTTATGTATTGGTAGCTCATAGTCTTCTGATCCTATTGGTGAAATTCCCTTTGAAGGTTATGAGGGCATGCTTCAAATTTTATTAAATAGTTAATTGAAATAAATGTAAATAATCTTATGGGCATGATTCAATATTCATATAAAATGGGAAAAATAATGATAGGGACAGACTGTTGAACCAAATTTAGGCTTCAAGAATTAACAACTTGATCTCTTAGGTTGAGAGTGATTATAAGGGACCTAATAGAATAATTAAGGGCTTGAGAAATATTCCAAGGACCAAAGCCTCTAGAAAAGTGAATTGATGATGTTGGGAATAACTTTGATAAGGATGATACTATTGACAAAGATCAATTGGGTCATGATAATTGAGTGTTATTAACTGTTGAACCTGAATTAGTCTTTTTTGGGTGGTTTATTGGTTGTTTTGGCCTTTTTTATATTGTATGAACTATGAAATACTTAATTATTTCTTGATAATTTTTTAGGGGTTTGATTTGGCCCATATATGGTTTATTTACTCTTTTTCTGCATCCTCTAGATGATTTGACTTATGTTTATGCTCTTACAATCTATATATATATATAAACAATGAATTTTTTTTAAAATAAAAAAACATTCAAATATCTAAAAAAATACAAAAAACATTCAAAATATTATAAAAACTAATGATATGAGCATGACATGAGTTACTAGTTTACTTCTTTACATATGTTATTTATCATAAATTTTGGTAGGTATCATATTAATTTTCATATGGGCATGCATTTCATGAGGTATATGAGTTTGATGGATGACATACATATTCTACATGGATTTTTAGATGCTTGAATCCCTTCCACCTAGTGGCCATGCCTATGTTGGGGGTGTCTTATTATACAAGTTACATTAGCACATGTTATATCTATCTATGACCTCTCTACCATGTTGAAATACATATCTTAGAAGTGTCTTTCTAGTTGTTCATATCTTAAATTTTAATACATTGATATGCTACTTTGCTATGATTTGACATTGATACTATGGATGGTGTACACTAGTTTTTTGGTTGTTATATACTCCTTCAATGTTGTTAATTTCTTGAATGATAAGTTGGACACTCCTTGCTTATTATGTGTGACCACTAGACCTTATGTTTGCGACATATTTATGCCCCTTATTTGTGACATTCATAATGTCCTTTACATGTGGCCCTTGGCCTTGATTATTGTAGAATGTTCATGTCTATTATACGCATCCCTTGACCTTATATGTGACAATATGCTTGTTTTTCTTGTCAAAATTGATTAGTGGTGCCATGATCTATATCATGAAATTTTTTTGCATAGTCTTATTAAAAATTAGTTATTGTACTTGTTGGAGTAAATTGTGTAAGCTTATTTTGGGGTTTAGTTATTTATTGTTGGAGATGCTATTATATTTTGTGCACGTATTTTTTGAGTGCACAATAATAATAAAAACTCCTATTTTATAGGTTGTTCATGTAACAATATTTTTTTGCATGAAATAACCTACCTTACCTATTTAATAGGCACTCCTATGTACTTTTGATTTGGTTGGTTCTATAGACTAAAATAGAGATTATATACACAATTTAGAGTCTTTATTATGCAAATGTCTATATTATTAAATCTGTGGTAATAGTATGTAGGAGTGACCCTACTGGTTATGAATCCTTTATGAATTTCATCAGTACTACATGTCTCATTGATATAAGTATTTAGACATGACACTTTTATGTCTTGTAATACATATGTTTCATACATGCTTCAAATATAATTACATTACTATGATGACATACTCTCCACATGATGACATGATGATACTTGATTATATATTTATGACATGATATAGTTGTGATCACACAATTGAAAAAGAGGTTATTTTATTGTTAGAATAAAGATCAGATCAAAAAAATATGAAACCAAGTTCCTAGGCATTTGTCCTCAGATTGGGTAAGGTCTAGGAAGTGATAAACAAATAAACAGAAGACATAATCAAATAATTATACATTCCTCATGGATGTATCCTTCTAGATTGAATTCAAGTTTGGATTAGCCTAGATATAGAGATTGAGGTCTTTGACAATGTCAGAGAGGTATTCGAATGACATCTCCATTGCATTATGCATGATTTTTTGAGCAATTAAATAAATTGGTGAAGCTTTTATTAGTTATTTGGAAGCATAAGTTTAGCACAAAAAGCTTGTCTACACTGGAGAATGGATCCTCTATTTATAGACTTGGATGATGAATGTGGACCATTGGATGAAGGCTAAGATAAATTGTTAAGAATATGTCCTAAACCTCATAAATGAGAGAGGTTGTGTGTGTAATAAATCCACTCATGAAATATTGTAGTGTGGAAGAATTTGGATTGAGTGTGAAATAGGGATGTAAGAGATTGTCATAGACCTTGATCACATACTATCCTATTAAATTCAATTGCCTTGGGAAAAAGGAAGATGATGTCATGGTAGATGATTTCATGAACTAGATGGAAAATATGATTAATTTTAAAAAATAGGGATATTCCAAATTCCTTAGATTTTCCCATTAGAAGAAGATTAACTAATTACTTGAGATTAATTAACTAATAAGAAGTGATGAAAATTTGGTGGGATAGGATTTAAAAATAGAAGAAAAGATTAATTGATTAGAGGGGGAATAATGAATGGATTAGGAACCTTAGATGGATATATTACTTGATTAGACAATTTAGGACAATGTTAGCGGATAGTTAAAATTGACATAAAGTGTTTGATTTTAGGTGTCTACAATAGTTAAATATTATTTTGAGATGAATGAATTTTAGACTACATCCCTCATATAAAAAATGGGGCATACAATGGGATTGTATTATAGATTCAAGCATTTGATATAAAAAAAATCAAACTTTATTATAGAGTACAAGTTTCAAATATTCAAAGTAATTAAGAAATCAAACACATGACATAGATTGGTACATTGTTATAGATTATGAGGGAATATGACATGAATATGCACTCACTTTACAAATACTTGATTAAAAATTCATACACACTTGGATGTACATTCATGGGCATATGAAAAATAGTTATGAAAACAAGAATTACAAGTTTCACATACAATTACAATTGAACATATAGATGTATGGCATGATATATTAGTTGATGATGTTGATTCATGCACACATATTAAATTTTTAAATTAAAAAAAGGCATGATACTGGTTCATGCACATATACATAAAAATATAGTTTACAATGATAATGGAAAATAATTTTCAAATCTACAAGTATTGCATTCCTGATGGGGGCATGGATATTTTTAATTCCCTTTCAATCATGAAAATAAAATTTAGATTCATATGTAACAATGTGATTTGATTTGTTATGGATAATTTACATTCAAGTCTAGTGACACTTAATGACCTTGGAATTACTTATAGTGAACCCATTATGTGGTTTATTTTTTATGGGTGATGTAAATTCAATTCTAGTGACACTCAATGACATTGGCATCATGCTTCTAGCGAACCCTTTTGTGGTTCTAATTTATTTTGGATTAGTAAATTAAGAAATTATCTAAATTATTAAGAGTTTGATTATGTACCATTCCAATTCAAATGATCAATTAGTTATTCTAAATTAGGACTTGATCACTATCAATTTTCCAATGATTCGACATGAGGATTCATCTCTCCAAGTGCTTAGACAAAGGATCACATTTATCCAATGATTCATCATATTTTAGAATTTACAGGGTAATATGGTTTCATCTCCTTTTAGGTGTACTCCTTCCTTGCTCTCCCTTAAATTTCAAAATTTCAAAGTTCATATTTTTAAATTTCAAATATAATTGATTACTTCATGTGTAGTTTCAAGGTTTACTAAACTGAGTACCTTGCACAATTGGAGTTTCCTATCAAAATATAATGTGTGTTGTATATAGTCAAGTTTTATCTTTCTCATTTACTAGAGCAATTACACTACACAAATAAGGTGGGGGGGGGAATATTGACACCTAAATATATTTATAGGTACTTAACAATGCAAATTATTTACACATCATAAATAACTTGAATTATGCCCAAATACATGAATCTTATTTGTCATTCCTATAGTCAATTATCTATATGTGTCCTTGAACCCCTATTCACCATCACTACCATACAATAGCTTAAAATTCAAATGCTCAAACAAATTTATATTATTCTTAGATTGCATGTAACTTTAGGATAATTATCCCTAGTTTTTTAGATAGGTTTGTGCTAGGCAGACAAGTATGTTATTGTGGGCCTATCTATCTAGTGCAGTCTCATCCATGTGACATTTAATGTATAACTTAGAAAGTTATAAAAATTCATTTGGGTCATCTATAAAATTTTAAAAGTAAACTAAAAATAATTATTTAATAGGACTCATATAAATACAAATCAAGGGTCATTCATTATCTCCTAGAGCTTGACACTATCTATTGAGCAATTATACACTATTACACATTTAAAAAATATGCCCCATTCTTCTCAAATTCAAGATAATTCACTGGGAACAATCACAAGCCAAGTTTTAAGATTTAAAAATAAATTCAATAGCTAACATTGTCAAGTGTCAAATCAAAGATAATAGTTGCATATATATATATATATATATATATATATATATTCAAGGAGCATAATTAGAAAATCACAGTAGGTGGGAGAACTATGCATGGCTTAATTCCCTCATCATAGTATCTAGATACATAGGCAATGGTAAATAATCAATGGAGGTGATTAGGGTCAGATTAGATGATTACACTTCCCATTATTTTTACATGTTTCTATCTCTCACAAGTACACCAAGATTTCAAGGCTTAGACACATAATTAACATTTAAGATAAAATAGTTCACTTATGACAACTTCTTTGACACACTTAGCTCATGACCTATTCTCAAGACCATTGACCATTTTCATTTATTTTCCATGTGATGACCCATTATTTTAATAAATTCAAATCACTCCAGAATGTATCCATCTAGACCACCTAGTAGCTCAATATCACTATTAGATAGAACCATAAATTTAGGTTAACAACTCTTGTCCTTAGGATAATAACACCCAATTTGGACAATAACACACTCCATTATTTTTCACCTTGTCAAAAACATTCTCCAACCAATTAATGATTATTTTTAAAAATTTAAAAGTTGTATAAGGGTCATCCTACAAGTTTAGCAAGCCCCATATGAAGGAATTCCAAAAATACCATTATAAAAGCACATTTAAAACCATTTTGCACTCAAGAGGATTCCACATTGAAAATCACTAGAATTCTAATTGCACATTGAGAAACAATTCCCTATTTCTCATACTTATGATTATATACAACCTTAGTATCTTTGAGCTAAATTTTAAATACACCTCCAATACCACAAGTCACAGTTGAAGAACTTAATCACACCAAGATTGCACCAAAATTAATATTTTTACACTATTTCACACACATCACTGTAGCATGAGAAAAATACATGGAGTTTGATTGCTATTTATAGTATTGGTACGTAGACAATGCTCAACATAAGGGGTTTTGATGTTAAACAAAACTTTAACCACATACTCATTTTTAATTTGTGATTACATTTTGTCTTTTTGTCTATTGAGCTAGGGTTTTAAGTAGAAAAAGAGTTATATAATGGTCCCTGCATTAGATCAAAAGCTCCCACATAGCTTGCATAATAAATATATAAGGGAAAACATAACCTAAAAATATTAGAGCCTTGTTCTCTGCTAGACAAGGCCACCCTATTCAAATAATAATGCCCCCAATATTGTCCATTTTTAATGTTATTATCCAGTAACCCTACTAGCTTCTATTCTGGGTCTGCATTCAATCAACATAGTCAGTCAGTCAGTCTCAAATCTAAAAATAGTCTACATCTCAATTTTATAGCTAGGTTTATATTTATCTTTTGCACTTTCCTATTTTATCATTTTTCCAAATTTAATAAGTTCCAAATTAGTTTGTATAATTTATTGCATATTTTTAGCAATATGATTTTGCATATTAATTTGTGATATATAGGTAATTTATTCCCTAGTTTGCCAAAGAGGGATAAAACATATTTGTGAAACCACTTATTATTGAATATTGCTCAAAACCCTAGTTTACCATCAAGTTTTTCCTTCTATTTCCACCCATTCCATTAGGGTTTCATATTTATATTTATATTTTTTGAATGGCATCATAATTATAATGACAAAATTTATTTATCATTTTTAATGCAAAGTTTTTTAGTTTCATTTACATGTTGTTTTACTATCATATATCACATATTTAAATTGCACATAAATCCATGGATGTATAATCTAATAATACAGATAAAATTAATCATAAATAAAAAACCCAATAATAAACCTTCTCATGATGCTTATTGTTACATGGTATACTTTGACTTGTCACCTATTATTACTATATGCTAGTGAGCATAGTTAGTTCCTTTTATTCCTCCCCATCCTAGACCTCTAAATTGCCCCAACTATCATCCCATCCCACTATTTTCCCTAGGCATATAATAGACCATATGATTCACATGGTTATCACTAAAAGAGGTTAGGATATAAAACCAATGATAAAATTAAATGATATAATCTTATTGATCAACTCAACAGTACCACAACCAAGGTTCCATTTTAGAGTTAATCCAATAGTCAAATGTATACAAAAAATGTTATATGTAGCATTATGTAACACTAATATACCTATTAATTTTGAACCCAATTATGTTTAATCTATCATTAACATGAAATAGTGAATGGAAGAGTCTATATCTTTTAAAAAACAAGATTTACCACCATAATACATTATCAATCAATATTTTCCATTTATACTTTTAACTCAAATTTGAGGATATGGGTGTTAAGTGGGTATTAGTGGATATTGGATTAGGATTGAATATTTGTAATATTAATTTTTCCAACTTATTAACATACATTTAGATAATTTAGATTATTAAGATATGAACATCAGAGTTTTTAATAATATCCCTCATAAGTTATTGACTTAGATAACACTAAATCTCACATTGGGACCTAAAACTATTGTTACAACGTGTCAACCCATGCCCAATGACATTAATTAAAGTATTTTGCTTCGAAGGCCATGAATCCATGATATGAAAATTATTCCTTCCACTTTACATACCTATTTGAATTTCAAATACTAGGGACACATATATACATGCCTTATGGATCATGAATCATTTAATTATTGCCAAGTAATCGAGTCTACATAAAATTATGTCTCTTATATAAATTTATCTACTTAGACAGTCATACAACCTACTATCTTTAGTTCAAGCATGATTCCCATAGTTACACCCAGGGAACCTTCATATTATAATAAAAGTGATAAACCATATGATTTTGGACTAAAATATTTATAAAAAATGGGTTACAATAGATAAGGACTAGGAAACTATGCATATGGAATTGTTCACCCTATTAAGGCATATATTCACAAAATTAAGCAAGTCCTTGGTTAAATAGATCATTAAAAAAATTTCAACTTAATTACATCAACACATTGACATACATTTTTGAAAATATATTCACCAAGTCAACAACTCACTTAATCATGTATCTATGTTATTAGCAATATACCCATAACTTATTGACAATATTATTTCATCCTTTCACCTATTTATCTTGTGGATTATGTAGAAGCTTTTAATATGATATAGCTACCATTGTATAACTCTTTTCCCACTGAAAACCCTATCTCAATAGACAATAAGTCAAAATGAAACCATAGAGTAAAAAGGGGTCAATAGTTGAAGTTTTTCTTGACTTGAAAATCCCATGTGTTGAGTGTTGTCTACATACCAATACTTTGAAGAGGGATCAAAATCTATATAAATCTCCCATGATATGGTGGTGCGTGTGAAACTAGTGAAAAACGATATATGCGGGTGCAATACTAGTGTGATTAAGTGCTTCAACTATGACTTGTGACCTTGGAGGTGTATTCAGGCTTTAACTCAAGGCTATTATGGTTGTATGTAATCATAATTAGGAGAAATAGAGAATTTTATCTCAATGCATAATTATAATTTTGATATTTTTTAGTGTGGAACCCTCTTGTGTGAAAAATGGTTTTAAATGTGCTTTTATAGTGGTATTTTTGGAATTCTTTTGGATGGGGTTGGCTAAACTTGTGAGACTACCCTTGTAGAACTTTTGGATTATGTAAAATAGTTGATAGTTGGTAGGAGGATACTACTGGAAAGGTGGATAATAGTAGGGCTCACTATTGTCTAGATGGGACACTATTGTCCTAAGGGAAAGAGATGCTAAGATGGAGGCATGGTTCAATTTGATAGTGACCTTGAGATACTAAGTGGTCTAGATATAGACATTGTGAAGTGATTTGGGATGTTTGAAGGAATGAGTTATCATGCAAAAAATCAAGGAAAATGGTCAAGGGGACTTAGAATAGGTCATGATCTAAGTGTGTCAAGGAGGTGGTCACAATTACATTATTTTAACTTAAATTTTAATTTATGTGTCTACATTTCCCCCCTTTCATTTTAGTAATGCATCAAAGCAAAAGTACTATATTAAAATTAAAAGTGCATACCTAAACTTACTTGTGAAGTGTAATATTAAATGTAGGCCACAATGTTGAATTGTGCTTCATGTGAACCTGCAATGAAACATGTATAAAATCAATCCTTAATTTAAGATGGAAATCAAAAAGTAAAGACAAAATAACTTATATATCTAAATACTAAGGAATAAATACACCTGATTGGTTATGCAAAGTATTGTATTTTCTTGGTGTAACATTTGTTGAAAAATTAATGATTGAAGAGGGTAGGATTTTTGGGTATTTCATTTACATTAAAAAGCCTTGGGTTAGAATGTGTATTCCTAAATCCTCATCTATAGGTGAGTGTGATTACTAACTCAAGGTGTGATCAACTCCATCATTGCATACCCAAATTAGTGAAGTAGTTTGGAATCCATGTATGAATCCCAATAGATTATTATGGTGTAAAAACTAGTGCACAAAATGAACCAACCACTACATATGAAATATGGCTCATTTTTGGTAAAAAATTGATACAAAATGAGAATAAAATAGGTGAAATTTTTTATTATGTTCTAGGTCTAGTGTATACATCATGGATAATGACACACATTACTATTCCATTTATGAAACTAGTGTAAAAACTAAATAAAAAGGAAGCCATATGTTACACACATGACCCCAATATGATATTTGGTGTATATGGATTATGAGACCAAGTACTAATAACTAAAATTATGAGAAAAAACATATGTTAACCTATAAAACATACCACACATGATGCCCCCAGACTAAGCAAATCTGAGTATTTTATGGAAACTTAAAATGTGAACTTGTTGCAAACTATACTAAACTCCCTAAGACTCTAATAGATTTTGGAAATGATTATTTTTTTGTTCTAGGACAATAACACCCTATTTGGAAAAAAGTGGGGGGTGATATTATCTAAATGGAGTGATCATATCCAAACTAAGTTTTTATGTGCTTTCTGAGTGTTTTTTGATATCCACTTTGTGAAGCCTATAGAGTTCTATCTATGCATTGTTCTGTAGGGGCATGATCTCTAAAATAAATCTCTATGTTTTCCCCCTCTTTTGAGGTGGGTTATTGAGCATGCACAAGAACTTAACTTAAAATAAAAATTTATAAGCAAATATTATGAAAAAAATGTGAAACTGAGTACTAATGATAACAGGGAGGATCATGGCATCATTATATATACTAAGAAAAGTAGTAGTGTGAGATGCATGAAAAAATAAGCATATATAGTGAGAATGTACAAATAAATTTTATCAATTAGTTATGTAAATAAGTGATCTAAATTGAGTATTAAAAAAAGAATAAAATTACTTTGAAAGGGATGCATGATATATATCATGGCATAAAAAATTGGAAGGATGCATGATATCCATCATGGCATTGGAATCTAAGCAAACAAGTAAAAAAGTGTCATGGCTATGACACACACAAACAAGGGTACACACAAAGCACACAAATCACACAGTAAAAGTCCAAGGGGCCACATATAATGGATATGTTTAATTTTAACTCACGTGCATATACACACACACAAGGACATGTTCAAATGTTTTCACACACATATAAACATATAATGAAGGCTTATAGCCACATACAAAGACACACTAAAATGTAATAAAACTAAATGTTGACGTTGGAGATTGCACCTGGGGCAAGGAGGCTTAGCTCTTGCCTTCTCCTCGCAACATGGAAACTCTCCTCTCGCTTGTGGGACCGGTGAAGCTGGAGGAGAGACTCTCTAGATAAGGGCTACCTCCCTTCGATGCATCATGTTTTTTCCAGCAAGTGCTAACATAAATACATATATATATATATATATATATATATATATATATATATATATATATATATATATATATATAGATAGATAATAAAGGGGGGGATGAAAAGGGAGAAAGAAAATGCAAGAAAAACAAGCCTACTCTAAAAGAGGTGATGCACCAAAAACAAGGTTGACCTTCACACATCCACTCTTAGAATCAAAAAAATGCATATATACACTACACACTTGGCAGAAGGACCAGGCTACAAGAAACTAGCAAGGAGGCTTCAATGGAAAATCCAGAACAGAGATCACCCAAGGTGCTGTGAAACACACACTTATGAAGTAATTTCTTCTGCTCCTTCACTCCCAAATACTGCTCTTCTCCTGTCAACTGCAATAATGGCGCCTTGTAGACAACATGTCTGCTAGTGTTGAACCTGTGAGAGCATCAAAAGACAATGACTGGACACAGATAAACACTCAAGGCATACTCCAAAACATCTATCCAAATGGAGGTAAAAACTGCATTTTATTTGATTTAGGCAAAAATTTAAGCAGGGTTGCACCTGGCTAAAACCGTGAAAAGATGATTACAAAAATGACCAAGTCATGAATATATATGAGAAGCAAAGAGGCCCATTTGGTGCTCTTTTTTTTACAAGTGGCATACGTGTCCCTTCATGAAAAGAACAAGTCGCTCAAAATATTAATGAGCTATCCATTTTGTCAGCTCGAAGTCTACATTTTTAATGTAAAAATGTGGTTTGTCCACCCATTAAATGTAAAATGAATAAATTGGTTACATTACTGAGCTGTTGCATCTTCTCATGTTTAATTCAAAGGGACTATTTCACCTGTTGGAGTTACTTCTCAAATTGGTGCCACTTCTTGCCACTTGGACTGAATGCTTACTCGTTCCTTGCGTGTCACTTTGTCAAATTTTTCTTAATTCTGTCTCATCGGCCCCCTTGGGTGAACATACTAGCAGGTTGCTACATTCAGGCCCTTTTCCCTTTTTCAATGTTTGAAAACCCAATGACTATTCTATTTCATTAAATTTGATGGCCTTAGAGACGTCATCGAGCCTGCTGGCTTCTTTTCCTAAACTTTTACGTGGCCTGCTAGTCGGGTCCATGCTGGCTATTTGACTGCTGACGGGCCTTCTCGTGTCCTTCGTAGACTGCCTTATGTCTTTGCCTTTGTATTAAGCCACAGGCTTTTTTTTGTATCAAGCCGTAGGATTTTGGCCTTGAAATGTGCCCGGCTTTGATTAACTTGAACCTCACCCAATTTCCTCCTCGAAGCACCTGCCTTAGTGTTAAGCCGTGTACACCAATGAACCAAGGATGTTGAACTGTTGAACCCGAGCATGAAATGAACTCTCTAAACTCACTGAACCCAAAAATGACTAGCATCGAAAAGCCAGAGAAGAAGATGACCACAATTTTGCCAGGGGGCAAAAATTGGTCAACAGATTAGTGAATCACAGGGGAAGCATGCCTGCTATGCTTAAAACCTAGTTGCCTTGTAAATCCATTGGGCACGGAGTCAGATGCAGCTTTGAAAGAATTATCAACAGTCAGAAAGATTTGAGAATCAAACATGAAGTTTTCACCCCCACACGTAAAGGGAAACACACAAGGCTAAAAATGCTACCTGTGCAACTGCACTTAGGGAAAACAAGAAAAAACAACTGAAAGCAAACTATTATGTACAGCTAACCAAGAAAATTTGCCTCCCTCCTAGATCAAAAGGAAAATTTCTTAAGTCTCCTTCTTGGCAAGAAGACTTATGGTGCCAGGCAAGTGCTGAATTAAGAAGAGAGTTGGTGACCTGCTCTTCTTGCCTGTCACCTGCATTGGCTAGAATTTGAGTGGATCAAAATCAAACATGCCTTTGACATATATGTAATCTGTTTGTCCTTGGAAGCCTGTTGAATGCTGGTCCTTCGAATTGGTGCTCTTCACCAAGAAATTTGTGGTTGCTAGCTCATCACCGTTAGCCCTTTGACATGTACATTCCTTCTACACTGTATCATGGTTTGACTTGTTTCCTTCTGCTTCGTTGGAGATCCTATCAAACTCATCCTCTACTCTTTTGAGGCCTTCCTCAAGGAAGATAGACCTCTCCTTTTCCTCCTCAAAGATCAAGATCTCTAGATGTTCAAAGATATTCTCCTGATCCTCCTCCAACTTAGGCTCCTCAGCGTAGTCATCCTCATCATCAAAATAGCAAGGAAGTTCATCAAACAGAAGGGAAGAGAGCTCACCATGCATTTGTTCCTCCTCGTATTGTTGGAACATCTGCACATGTGTAAGACCTGCATCTTCTCCACTGCTGATGGTGACTTCACAAGGAGCATCAATGATGATTTCTTCTTCATCGTCACTCGTGATAGCCTCTTGAAGGACTGTAGATTGGATCTTCTACTCCTCACTCACCTCCTGCAGAACAGGTTCCTCCTCGAGAAGGGGTGAAGTGGAGAAAACATGTGGAAGAGGAGGCAATCCTTGAGCTAGAATCGAATGATTCTCCTCTTTCCACTTGGTCGGCACTTCATCAATATCAGGTGTGGCCTGATAGCTCTTGGAGGTGTGTGGATGGGCTAGGTTTAGATAGATCCACCACATGTTGGCTGAGGAATCTCATTTGGGACTCCAATTCTGCAATTCTCCTATCTATATGTTCTTGAAGGAGCCTTTCTTGGAGATCACCAGCATCATCCTCTTCAAGGCTCTGGGCTGGTTCCTGGCATTCCTTCCTCTAACTCAAAATCTGCACATTATGTCGAAGGACTTGGGGAGGTTGAGGGATGCAAGGAAGAGACTGTTGATGCACTAGAAGAGTCTCTAGAAGAGGGATGTGCTGGCTGATGGTATTCCCCCCAATGGAAGATTCACAATATAAAGGATTGGGAAGATTGGTCTCCATGGGGGTTTGCTTTGATGCCCTTTGATATTGGAAAGCTAGGTGCATGGGATTGGGAGCAGATGCATTTGGTGAGCTGGAGTGAGCAAGTGCTATGTGATAGAAAGGATTTTGTGTAAAAGAAGGGGCTTTTTTTGGAATATGAGGGGGCACACAAGGTTGACTGCCTTGGACAAATGGATTTCTCCATTTTGTTTCCTTCTCCATGGATTGTGAAGCCTGTGCTTGCTTAAACAAATAATCCTCCTTATACATCAGCTCCTGCTGATATTTGTACTCCTCTTTGTTGATCTCCATTATCTGCCTCTCAAACTCTAGCCTCATTTCCCTTATCATTGTAGGGCAACTAGGAGAGCTGCTTGAGGGGATGCCATAAAGAGGCTGAGTCTGATCATGGTAATATGAAGGAATATAAGGCCCATGATTTTGTGCAAAGGGATTATACATAAATAAAGTAGATTTTTGATGGCACCAGGATGCTTAACCAGCAGATTCAACTTGGAGTTGCCATTGGTGTTCGATGCAAAGCCTCCAAAGGCTGGTTGGTTGAAAAACACACCAAAAATTCTTCAACTATTTAGACAAAACCTGTCTTAGTTGGTCCCACCAGGTGTCCCAGAATTGTTGACATTGGAGATTGCACCCGGGGCAAGGAGGCTTAGCTCCTACCTTCTCTTTGCAACATGGAAACTCTCCTCTCACCTATGGGACTGACGAAGTTGGAGGAGAGAGTCTCTAGATAAGGGCTAGCTCCCTTCGATGCATCATGTTTTTTCTAGCAAGTGCTAACACACACACACACACACACACACACACACACACACACACACACACACACACACACACACACACACACACACACACACAATAAAGGGGGGGATGAAAAGGGAGAAAGAAAATGCAGGAAAAATAAGCCTACTCTAAAAGAGGTGATGCACCAAAAACAAGGTTGACCTTCACACATCCACTCTCAGAATCAGACAAATGCATATATACACTATGCACTTTGCAGAAGGACTGGGCTGCAAGAAACTAGTTGGGAGGCTTCAATGGAAAATCCAGAATAGAGATCACCCAAGGTGCTGTGAAACACACACTTATGAAGTAATTTCTTTTGCTCCTTCACTCCCAAATACTGCTCTTCTCCTATCAGCTACAACAATGGCACCTTGTAGACAACAGGTCTGCTAGTGTTAAACCTGTGAGAGCATCAAAAGACAATGATTGGACACAGACAAACACTCAAGATATACTCCAAAACATCTATCCAAATGGAGGTAAAAACTACATTTTATTTGATTCAGGCAAAAATTTTAGCAAGGTTGTGCCTGGCTAAAACCATGAAAATATGATTACAAAAATGACCAAGTCATGAATATATATGAGAAGCAAAGAGGCCCATTTGGTGCTCTTTTTTTTACAAGTGGCATATGTGTCCCTTCATGAAAAAAATAAGTCGCTCAAAATATTAATGAGCTGTCCATTTTGTCTGCTCGAAGTCCACATTTTTAATGTAAAAACATGGTTTGTCCACCCATTAAATGTAAAATGAAGAAATCAGTTACATTATTGAGCTATTGCATCTTCTCATGATCAATTCGAAGGGACTATTTCACCTGTTAGAGTCACTTCTCGAATTGGTGCCACTTCTTGCCACTTGGACTGACTGCTTACTCGTTCCTTGTGTGTCGCTTTGTCAATTTTGTCTTAATTCTGTCTCATCGGCCCCCTTGGGCGAACATACTGGCGGGTCACTACATTCAGGCCCTTTTCCCTTTTTCAATGTTTAAAAACCCAATGGCTATTCTATTTAATTAAATTTGATGGCCTCAGAGACGTCATCGGGCCTGCTGGCTTCTTTTCCTAAACTTTTATGCGGCCTGCTCCTCTGCCTGCTAGTCGGGTCCATGCTGGCTGTTTGACTGTTGATAGGCCTTCTCATGTCCTTCGTAGACTGCCTTATGTCTTTGCCTTTGTATTAAGCCGCAGGCTCTATTTTGTATCAAGTCATGGGCTTTTGGCCTTGAAATGTGCCTAGCTTTGATTAACTTGAACCTCACCCAATTTCCTCCTCAAAGTGCCTGCCTTAGTGTTAAGCCATGTGTGCCAATGAACCAAGGACGTTGAACCATTGAACCCAAGCATGAAATGAACTCTCTAAACTCGCTGACCCTGAAAATGACTGGCATCGAAAAGCCAGAGAAGAAGTTGACCACAATTTTTCCAGGGGGCAAAAATTGGTCAACACTAAATAAACAATACACACAAGACATGGAGTAGGAAATCAAACATGAAATTAATGCATGACTATGTAATTGATCAACACAGTAATTTTTAACATTAGTATATTTAGTAACTTCGGTAACTAGTAAGATATCAATATGTTATTAAGTGAACAATATTTATAGATGTAATGCCATGTAAATAACTAAGATATAATCAATAAAATATATATAAATAAAGATAGAACATGTGTATAATATGCCCTTATTAAGCTTGATGATGTGTGTACAAGTTATAGAAGGCTTGTGTGTGGTCTGGATCTCAAAAATGAAAGTTTGTTCAAATAGGGTGATATTGTCTGAATGTGGTCTTTGATAATGATATAACCTATAACTAGGTCTTGGGTGGTAACTTATATGATCTGCACTCATGCATGAACACTGGTGAAACATATGTGATATAAAACTAGGTATAAATAAGTACTGAATAACAATGCATAAATTGAATGATGTAAATGAAATAAACATAAGCATGCATAGGTCCTAATATTGATTTTTTTTTAAATATATGATTTTTTTTATTTTACTAAATGAAGGATATGATGATATGGAAATCAAATAAGGGATGTTATAATTGAAAGGTGGATTTGATGGAAGATCATTAGGTGTTGGATATTGATTTTTTTCAAACTCCCATAGATCATCATCATTGTGGTCATTATACCATTCTAATCAAATAATTAAGATATATATGGATTTATAGTTGGTTGTTAATCAAGTTACATATGTTTATGAGACAAAAGAGGAAAAACTAATCTTATATAGAAATATGACAAATTTTCAACTAAGAATATCTCACAAAAGGATAATCGTCATGCAAATGTAATGGCCAAAATAACCTCTTTAATACTATAGACACTTTAATTTTATCACTTCCATGTCAAAATTCAAATTTGAATGACTGTCCACAACAACACATAAATTAAATTGAAATCCATCAATTATCTCAAATTCATCTACACAATTGTGCATATCCTGAAACCCAATGGTGCATCCCTAATTGAGGTAATACACCACATCAGATCATCCATTTCATCAACAACATCCTAGATCAATCAATTACTTTTTTTAAGTCACCTTGGTTTAATTAAATCAAATGATCAATAAAAATGGAACATTACAAAAAGTGACAACATCATCATAATCATGTCTTAAAAATTGATTGAATTTTATTAGCTAATTAATCAAATACTAATAAGAAATTACATGGAATATACATGTCATATGTACCACAATTCAAATAAATCCTAATTTCTTACATCACTCACACACTTGGAAATATAAAAATCATATTTCAAAAGTCAAAGTGTCCTTCACAAGGCAAGTTTTATGAGAGTTGAAAAGTGTGAAAGTAAGGTCTATAAAAAACACTTACACACTCCAAAACCTCATGAATATATATTCTTACATGCACTTATGCACTCTATGTCATAACATTTAATACTTGCCTCTCATTATAGGATTGATCCTCCACCATTGATTTTAATCTTAGATCAACGATCCACATTGATCTAAAAAATATATAAATTGAGGAGCCTTTTCCTCATTCCAACAAGCTTTTTATTGACAATGAAGTGTTGTTCAAATATCCTTACAAAGCTTCAACCATCCTCATCACTCATCATCCAAATCAATTAGTTTGTAAGAGGTTATGTTTTCATACTTCCCACACAGATTATAAAAGAAATTTAAAACTACATCCAAGCACATCACCCTTTTTGACAAGAAGATCACAAGGTGAGGTATAACCATTTGTGTTTGCTTGCTTAATTATTTTCTTTTTTATTCATCTTGTTCAACCATAAGATGCACACCTAGGTTAAATATATGTTTCAATTATTTTTGATTTTGTACTAACTTAAAACTAACCTTTGAAATCATGTGTTACATATGGTATGCCTAGTGGAACTAGCTCTCCAAAATCAGATTTGAAGACATCTAATCATCATTCTAGGCTGAAAATTAGTCCAAAACTTGAGCTAGTTTCTCATATTTTCCTTCAAATTTGCCAAAGTTGTCATTTTTAGAATAATAGTCGAATCACCCTACTAAGTGGTGAAAATTCTCCTAACAATGGTGATATCATGAGTGTAAAAAATATAAATGCTTTCTATTTTTCTATTTATTTTTTAGAATTGGTGAAATTTCCCTACCTAATGATAAAAATATACTGTGAATTATCAAAATCACCATTTTGACTATGTTTATAGGGATCAAATAAATTGCTCTACTAAGTAGTGAAATAGTGGTGTACAATGGTAGAATTATGACTGTTTCAATCAACTATCTATTTTGATAAGATCAATAGAATCATGGTTATAATCGACACAATCACTCTACGTAACAATGATATCATGACTGGTAATAGAAGAAACATTGTTTTATTCTCTTTATTTATTTATTTATTTATTCTCTATAGTGGTGGAATCATTATTAGTGGTAGCAAAATCATAGTTTATAATGGTGGAAATGCTTTATCTAATAGTGGATTTGCTAACCATAACAATATAAATATAGTTTTTTTTGTTTTTTATTTGTTTCTTATAGAACAATGGAGTCATCTTGAAGAATAACAAAAATAACCTAAAAATGATAATATTGACCTAGATAATGATAGAATCACTTTGGAGAATGGTTAAAATGTAAACATAGACTTGAAAATTTGACTTTTGATACCTTATTCGCTTGTCAAAGGTCACATTTGAGACTACTAACTTATTTACTATAGATTCCTACTTATCAAAGATGTGATTACTCAACCAAACATATCATTACATTTTATTTTGGTACTATAAAAAGAGAAATCACTTGAATTTAGTGCTTAAAATAAACTTGTTTTAGGTTGATTTTGTGTTTGTGGTAAATTAACATGTTTATGCTCTCACCTTGCTTGATTTTAGGATTGTGGGTGATAAAAAACACATAAGTTATCTTGTCCTCGAAGATATGTTATTTATTCTCTCTTCTTGCCCATCATGTGTCCATGAGGATCATAAATAAATTACATTCTATTTTTATTTTTGGTTGCACAAGTTGGACCTTGCTCCCAAAAAGTGAGTCCTTAGCGTGTGGTGACTAGGATTTCATTCCCTATTGTATGTAACAACCTTGTGTTCTAGTAGGGTATGTAGATTGAGAGTAGATATATAAATTATCTAAGTGGTTGTGTGTTTTAAGCACATACATGAAGGTAAAGAGTTTATATTTAACACCACATTATCAAACAACACTTTTGAGGAATGATTTCTAGAGAAACTCATTGAAATCTTATGGTTGGAGTAGTTGTGAAGGGACTAGACCCTTTAACGAAGATCGTTATCAGCCTCTTCTATAGACTTAGGATCCATTGTATAATAATATATATAGGGGACACACTTATATAATCCTATTTATGCCTAGCTTAAGACCTTTGGCTATAAATGACACCTAGTGTAGGGAAAAAACACTCTTGAAGATTACCCGTCACATACAAATGCTTAGTGAGGGTTGGGAGACAAAATATTCATCATTTTTCATGAATATATTAATGGTTTTTAGTTTCATTTCACACAAATTTATCACTAATCATAGGGTTTGTACTTGTGTGCTTGCTTATTTATTGTCAATACTCATATTGTGTGTTGTCCTATATACCTAAAAAAAGTCTAAAAATTCCTCAATCTAAATTTGTCATATTATGCAATAAGGCATTACTATGTAAAAATAAAGAGTTATTTTATACAATATTAATGTTTCATTCTTTGCATTACATGTTACTCTATCCAATTTGAACCACATCCAAAACCTAATCATGTTTATTTGTGATGCAGAACATTACAAGGTAGCATGAGAATATAATGTATTTAAGAGTTTCATGTGACCATTTTTGGTTTGGTTTAGGTGTTATAGGTATTATAGGGTCACCTATGATGATTTGGAGTCTTTATATTGTGTTTTTGTAGGCCTTTTGTAATTCCCACCAAAATGCAAGATTTAAAAATTTAAATTTCAAGACTAGGCTTTGTGAGGTATTTTGAGTCCTGTGGGAAATATAAAGGTTGATGAATGTTGTGTTGGGTCCAAATAGGTCATATAAGTGTGTAATAGGGTGTTTTAAAGATATATACTTGAAAAAGGAAATGTAAACCAATAATCTTGAATTGTAACTACCACCCTACATAGGGTTGGCAAGAAAAGGAAGTTTTCTTACATGATTTGGCATAATAAGAGAAGATTTACATGTAGTTGTGTGAAGAGAGATTTAGGATAAGTTTTATTAGGGTAGGATAATATTATAAACTTGAATATGATAGAGGTGGAGTGGATGGGAGATCAATATTTGAAGGACTCTGCTAATCTTTGTCAAAATTTTGTGTATGACAATTTGATATGCAAAGAAATCAATGAATAAAAGAATTTTTTGAGAGAATTTGTATGAATTATAGGAGATTAATAACATGTGATTAATCTCATATTGTTTTTCTCTTTTAATAAAATGTGTTTATATAAGGCTTTTCCAGATAAAAATCAATGTACTTACAACCAATCCAATTTGGAGCTATTTTGTGGTAATGAGTTAAGAAAGTTAAGAGGAGAGAGGTATGTTTGATGGTGTTTGAATGACAATTGATTTTTTTGGATAATAATCATATATAATAGTGTATTATTGGTGATATTAACCCATTTTTAGGTCCAATAACCCATTAAAAGTCTAAAATATAACTCAAACTATCACACAATACAAGATTCAAGGGGACACAAACCCATGGAATTTTGAATAATTCTAAGAATATGGTGTATTTAAAATAACTACCCTCGAACCCTTGATTAGTGTCCCATTTTAGGAATCCAAACTCTTTAATTATCTAATCAATTCCACCCAAGGTTATAATGGTCACCTTAAAAATATTTGGGAACATTCCACTTAACCTCTTAGACTTTTATGACGATGAGCTAGATGAGATTAGCCTCAAGATCAAAACCTCCAATCTTTCCCCTCACATCATCACCCAAATCCATCCTTATTTGAAACCTCAATCCTATTATCCACCCTCCAATGACATACTTGTTATCTTATCCAAAACTAGACACTCTATCTATCAAGCTTACTCTGATGACAAATTCATTCCTTTATGTACCATCAACTTGTAAAAACCTGACTATGATGATGGTTATGATTTAAAAAACCCATTTTTATCCAATTTTTTTCTAAATTGTAAATGACAAATTTATTGAATATCACCATTATTTATTTCAATTTATTTCATTCTTATTTTAGCATTTCTTCCTTTATCGCACCTAATATTAGTCATTTTACTATTTATCACATGGTAGAGATGGAACACTCACATGGTACACCTCTAGTCATAGTATATCCCCTCAAGAGTATGATCATGGATCATGACATGACATGACCTTATTTATTTGATAGATACTATGATCATTATAGTCTAATTCTTTTAGAGATGCTAGCCATTGTACTTAAACTTGTTGCATAGCCAACCTTACCTATCGATGAGCCTAGTTTGGTTTCTGCTCTAGCCCCACATTTACTTGGTGATGGCCTTCTTCCCTTACCAAAACTTAATCCCATGCCTATGAAATGGGTAAATCAACCTTATTATGATATTTAAAAAGTTACAGGTCATTATACCATATATTACCATTTATATCACTATCCCCAGGCTTGTCTTTCTACCCTTTTAGCTAGTAGACCCCCATAGGATACTAATAAACATATTTGTTGCTTTCATAAGACAAATAACCAATATTCTAACCATTTATAAAAAAATAGGAAGTACATCAACATGTTGTACCCAACCACTTCTCAACCCAAAGATAAGGTTATACCTACTCCTAAGCTATTATAAGAGTATATCCCTAAATATGAGGAAGTATATTATTTTTGGCACTAGTGTGGAACACATCATAAAAATCATTGTCGAGTTCTCTATTAGAATCTTCATGACTTACCATAGTCGACACCAACACCAATCATTACTCCTTCTACATGTTGCACATGTAATGAGTCTCCTCCTCCATAATCTGCACCTCCTTCTCATCTCATAGATATTATTCCCATTGAGGCATCCATTCCTCACCTTGAGTATCCTAATCATGAGATACCACATGAGAATTAATATTTTTCAGCTACACCTACCTTTTCAGTTGAGATGACATGAAAGGAAGTATTTGCACAACATTTCATGAAGATTGATGAGACTCTAGTTAACATCAGAACTCATCTTCATAGAGATGTTTTTGATGTTATGGATAATATTTTTGGTCAAATATATCAGTATTTATAAATACAACATGGTGTTCTTTCACATTGTTCTATGTTATGATTTGAATTGGATTTGTGATCCATTTTTATATCTCTTATACACTTGACTGTGTGTCAAATTTGATCTCACTTATCTATTTTACATGGATCATTAAATTATGCTTTATGTGTTTTATATGGTTTCATTCTCTTTCACCTTTCTTATGGATTCTTATCATTATTTTTAGGAATGCACACTTATGATTATGAGTTCACTTCTTTCATGGATTCTTCTCTTATTTTCTCTCATAATGATTGTTTGCTTTCTTATTACACTCAAGAATCATATAATTATTATTGTGACTTGGTTATACAACCTTGATTCCTTTAGTATTTTATCTCTACCATATGATTAGTTAGAAAATAATACTTATCATTGTACTACTACCATATATCTATCTATCTTGGATCTCATTCTTTCCCTTATTCCCCTTTCACATACTAAGCATACATATGGTTGAAAAATGAGATTACATACTGGTTCATAAATAATCCTAAGTGTTTATTCAGTCATATCTCTATTTACTTATCCTCATTTAAACCAAAATTTAAAGATAATTCATATCTATGACTTATATCACTCATGTTAATTATTCCAAATCCATATGGAGGAGGAATAAAAAACCCATAAAAAAGTTAAAATGCAAATCATTTAAATAAAAGGAAACATATAAATTCAAAAGTCTAATCACACCAAAAGATGTGATTCATAGCACATCTCCTAATTCTAATCAAAGCTAAAACTCCATAGTTGGCCTCATGATAGAGTCGAGGTCCATTATGGTATAGTAGGCCAATAGATTAGGATAGGAGAACAAAAAAATATTTAAGTGCTACCTACTTTCTCACACAAATACCCAATCTTAGTAGTAGACTGATGACTCTGTAAGAGGTAATGAGGAATGGGAACATGTTGTGGGAAGGTAGGTCCATTTTAATTTTATTGTTTATATAACCTTTATGAGTTGATCTTAGTATCTTACCTATTTGCCTATATATATTTGTGCTTATTTTGAGTAGGTATCCTTTGCATTTTGATGGTCACTACTCTTAATGTCTCTCTTTTATACCTAGTATGCCTCATGATTCCTACGGTATTCTCATATACATCTATGTCATGATTTTTCCATTCCTTATTTCATTACAATAATCCTAATATTTCCCCTTGAAAAATATTATTTTTTAACTGACCATTCCCCTTAGGGCTTTTCTTTGTGAGTTGCAGTGTAAGACCATGAATAGAACCAGGCTCTCCTCACACATTACCATAATAAAACATTTCCTTAATTTTACCCTTATTACCATTCACCACATTGGTGTTCACTTTGTGATTTTTAGTGTAAGATCATGGATAAGACCAAGCTCCTCACAAATTACCATATTAAAACATCTTTAAATTATTCCCACATGTGTTTCTACCTCATTGGTGTTCCTTTATAAATTGTAGTGTAATACCTTAGATAGGATGAGGTCCTCATCACAAAATATTCTAATGACTTGAAACTTAGTCGAATCCATGTGCACTCCTTGTGCATTTACTATGTATCTCAAATATTGTATCTCCTACATAGTAAATGAATATTTTTCCATGTTTGTGTATAACTTGTGTTTCCACAAAGTGTCAAGCACATACTATATATGGCATGAATTTTCATACCATGCTTTGATAAAAAATAGGTTATCATCAATGTAGACTACAAATAAAGTAGTGAATGGTCTGAGAATGTTATTCATCATCCACATGAATTTATCTAGTGCATTGGTCAAATTAAAGGGTATGACTAACCATTCAAACAAACCTTATTTGACCTTGAAGGCTATCTTACATACATTTTTAGGTTCAAAAAGAATATGATGATACCTAGACTTAAGATTAATTTTGGTGAAGTATTTTTCACTGTGGCACTATTCTTGCAAATTTTTAATCTTTGGCACAACTGGGTTGCTACAAGGCAATGAGATGGGCCTGATATGTCCTTTGTCCATGAGTTCATGGATATGTTACTTGATTTATTCATTCTCCTTAAATGATCTATAGTATGAAGAAATATTAGGTATAGGTAGTCCAGGGATCAAATTAATAGTGTGTTTCACTGCACAGTATGTAGGAAATTCCTTTGTTGATTAAGATATATCTTTGTATTCTTCCAACTTGTGGTTTAACTATGAGGTTTTTACTACTATTATTGGAGGAAATATAATATGTATTTGTGTCACAAGGACTTTCTTATGTTTAGATCTTACCATCAAAAGTACAAACTTATTACTAGATGTGACTAACTTATATTTCTTGGCACTAATGAGTGATAACTTAGGGACTAATTCTAGTATGCAGTATCTCTTATCATCAACATATATGATAACATTTTATGGATTTTATTTTTAGACTACATGTCGATGATAAAGATATAGTTGACCAAGTAAAACATCACATAATTATAATTAAGAGACATCGCAAAGGATTATATCTTGAAAAGGCTTGATGTTGTACACAAATTGACATTACGAAGTGACACATTTCTTGTATCTCGCACTAAACTATCCAATAGAGTTTGGTTGTGGGTGAGGCATCAGTGGTAGGTTTAATTGATGAACTAATTCATGATAAATCAAGTTATTTTGACTTATAATTTCAAAAATGAAGTGTACTAGTTGATTATTGATACACATTTGAGAATGGAACAATCTTTCTATTTCTTGTGTTTCAACAGGGGTAGTAGAGATGTTTACGATACCCACCATGGGACTAGGTTCGAATTTCATGATCTGCTTACTTTCTCCAATGATGTAGTGTTGGAACCTATTACCTTAAGTTGTGCAAGTAGATTCTTCCTAAAAAAATTATTCATTGGAATGACTACTAGAGTTAGGAATTAAATAACACTTGCCAGTCTTAGACTACTTGTTTTGGTCATTTGATGATTATTATTTCTTCTGTGGAGGGTTCTTGGAGCTATTCTATGATTTAGTATTATAATTGAAATATTTGGACCATTGCTTAGTCTGAGACTTCAAATATTTTTTTCTTAATATTGGCCTTTGCCTTTGCTTCAAACTTATAATCAAATCTAACTATGATTGAAGAGATCAATAAGAAATTCATAGGCCCATGTACACCTAGACCTAGGGTTTGAAATGAAAACTTGCATAAATTTTGATTTAACTAGATAAAATTTATAAAAATTTGGAATACATGGTATTTTGAGGTGATATAGACGATTCAAAAGGTTATAAGTTTGCACTTAACCATATAGTAAAGTTTCTAGGACTGTTGCATTGGAATAGGCCTAAAGAGATCTAATTGATCAAGAGGTTGGTTGAGTTAGGTGGTATCCCTTGAGATATGGATCTTAAAACTTTATATGAATCTAAAAAATATAAATGGTATCTAAAAATGTCCTTAGTTTGATAATAATATTTGAATAATGTTCACAACTACTATATTTTCCCTAAAACAAGGCTACAAGGAACTAGGCAAGAAACAAGGAAAGAGTGATTATTTAAGAGTTCAATATTGGGGATGGAGTTATTTTTTTAGATTGTGTAATGAGTGTAAATACATAATATTGGAGGGACACATGAGCATTAGTGTGGATAATAACATTATAACCATGTATTAAGTCTATGAGCCTATGGAAGAATGACATACTCAAAACATGGAAGGAGAGTGAAGTGATGAACTTTATGGATGACAAGATGATGTTGGTGATAAGGAGTGAAGTGTGTAGAGTTATATTAAGGGAGAAATTCTCTAAAGATAGAATGGAGTACTATGTTTGCAAATAGGCATGCAAGCCTAGTGAAAGCAAGAGTGTTCAAGCATGTCAAGAAAGAAGAAAGGTACCTATTGAAGCAAAAAATCATAGGTTGGATAAATGATAAAATGAATAAATTAGATCCAAGTAGATGTATAAGGATATTTTAGACATCATATATACATCAATTTGGACTAATATTTAATTTCAAATCAATATTTCAAACTTGGTCAACCTTTTCCAAATTGAGTTAAATCAAGTCAAGTGAGGTCAAACCTTTTAAAGTCAACCTTCCAACATCAATCCAAAGTCAAACATTTAAAATTCAACTCTTGAAGATTAATAACATTAAATTCAAAAGTAAAATTGAATCAAATCAAGGTAAAATAAAGTCAAAGGCCAACTCAAATCAAGTTAAAGTCAAACATATTTGAAGTCAAGTTTTGATGTGAAATAAAGTCACTCTCTTTTAAAGTCAACTTTTTCAAACTAAGTTTAGATCAAATTTCAAACTTAATTTGAAACCCAAATCAAAATATAAACAAGGTTAAACCTCTACCTTTGACCAATTTCCAATCAAGATTAATTTAAGACAAAGTCAAAGCCCTATATAGAGTCAAATCATGTCACAACATCCAAAACATATTCAAAAATTCATGTGTGTTCTGCAAAGATCAAACATTTCCAAACAACATCCTAAAATTTATAGAATGAGGAAACCTTGTTTAAAATTTGAAAAGGAAAATTAAAATCAAATGCTAAAGCATCTTATTTTTTGAAAATCATCCTAACTTGTGATTAAAATGTCAACTCCAATCTGACTTCTAAATGTAAAAGTTAACTCAAGTTGAATTAAACCAAGAGTAACACAATTTATCATCTAAATTTAACATCAAATTATAATGAGTTAAATAACTAATCCAATCTTAATTCAAAAATGAAGACCATTAACATGCCTAAATTCACTTGAAGTGGGACTTTATATAGCCCTACTTCATATAACCCTACCTTTGATCATGATTGGAGTTATAACCCACTTATCAAAAATGTTGAAGATCAAACCAATAGTGAATTATATTAGGCATAATGAAACTGAACCACCTCACATAGAACAAAGAGCGTAATTTAATTTTGATCAAATAGATCTCTAAAGAGCCCAATTCAAATAATAACTCATTGAGTATAATGATGAAGTCATTTTGTGATTGATAGAGTTAGGGGCCAAATTTCATAAAGGGTATCCCATAGAAAATTAAAAAACCCTTATCCACCCACATGAGTAAGTAATCCAAGTCTATCAATAAGAGAATGACTCTTCTATCCAAGCCCAAAATCAAGATCAAAGCCAACACTAAAAAACTTAATTCCTCTAGCAAAGGGAAGGAAGTCTATGTAGAGCCACCACCTCCTGATACTAATCAAATAGTGATTGAAAAATTATAAAATGTACCCAAAATGCTTTAAAATTTGGCCACTACTTTTCATTCCACTCAATACCCAAAAAAATAGTAAGTACTACCCAAATCAAATACCTAATCTAATAAGCATCATCAATAACAAATTTCACCCAGCTTGTCTAATCAACAACAATAAAAAGTCTTGTCCAATAAAAAAATAGCAAAAAATTACCCTTGAATCACATTCATCCCAAAACTCACTTTCCTCTCAATAGTGTCAATAAATGAAGAATGCTATTCAAGGAATACAAATTGAGAATCAAATTAAAAAAAATGTCTTTGACAAGATATGTCCTTACCCATTTGATACAATTATCCTTTAAATCCCTTTGCTATCTCATTTTGAGATGCCAAATTTTGATAAATATAAAGAGAAAGGGGACCCAATATATCACATTAAGGAATTATTTATCGCTTACCAAGAAGTGGCATATAACCACATATATTTTATTCAGTTGTTTCCCCATAGTTTGGGTGACTAGTCATTAGAATGGTTCCTATGCTTGCCCAAAGGATCAATCAAAACATTCAATGATTTGTTTGAGTGGTTTGTTAAACATTTTGATTATAACGTGGATAAAAAATTGACCATGGTTGACTTGTGAAATGCCAAACAATGGATTGGGTAAAGTTTTACAACATTTTTATAGAGATGGAGAGGCTTGGCTAGAAGGTTTCTCCATTATCTCCCCTAAAAACAAATCAGCAAACACCTTTACTGCTAACCTAAATGAAGAAATGAAATTTCAATTATGACTACATTTTTCTAATACCTTTGATGAGATCATTGAAAATGGGGTGAAAATTTAAAATGCCTTGATTTAAAGAGGGATAATCAAAATTTATTCTCTCAATCAAGCTCAAACAAACACCTCATCAAATAAACCTAAGGTGTTTAAAAAGAATAATAATGTAGTAGGTCATAGTGTGATTGAGGAAAGGCACATGAAAATTATTCAACCACCACCTAACCCAAAATATTCATCTACACAACCATTCACAATTCAAAAACCACCACTTAAAACACAATATTAGAGAAGAACAATCACCTATCTTGGTAAGCCGATATAATATGTGTTCTAGAAACTTGTAGAAAAAAACATGGCTATGTAACCTATTACAAAAAATTTAGAGGAAGTTAAAATAAATACCACATGGTATAGGGATAATGAGCATTGTGACTATCACCACATCAAAGGTCATGACACATATAGTTGCATGCAACTTAGACCTTATTTACAACAATTGTTAGAGCAGGGGGAAATTGCACTTGAAAATTATGCCTTGTCTTCCAATAAAAATGTGGCTATCTTTAAGGACTCATTCATAAGGAATAATCAAAATAATAATAAATCCAATTATAATAATCATTAATAACATAAGCACAATCTAGGTAATCAATAATAGTAATAATAACAAGATCAAGGTCAATATTTTCACACCAACTGTGTAGATTATTCCAACACCAAGTATAATTATGATAATGTTATGGGTCACATTAATAATAATCATATGGATATAATAAAATTCAATTCCTATCATTCATATAACACTAATTATCATGCTAAAACCATTATCCATGACCTTACACATCATATCTTGTTAACCCTACTCTGGCTCAAGATTGTGCCGTTATAAATCGAGACCCAAAGGTTAAAATTTAAGCTCTTTACACATATATGTCAAAAAATTAGGCTCAAGGATATTTTCCTTCTAAATATAAACCATAAAATTCATTTGTTGAAAATTCATATGACTTTATGGAAAAATTGGATAAAACTCTAGCATAGATATCCATTTTAAATCTATTGTGAACATGCGAAGTTTATATGGACATATTATATAAGCTTCTTTAGTAGTTGAAAGTCACCATTGATATTTATCCATCTGAATTCCATGTGATTATAGGAAAATTTTCCATGGGAAAAAAATCATTTTTGACCAAAGTAACATGTTATAATCTAGTCCTTTGTACAATAATCCCTTTTACATTGAGGCAATCATTTCCAGACATAAAGTCAAGCGAGTAATCATAGATAATGGGTTATGGTTAAAAATTAATACAATTAAGTTGGTTTGACACCTTAGATATTCACTAAAAAATTTATAGGATGGTATTATCACCATCAAAGGGTATGACAATGTAGAATGACAATTATTTGGCAACATCAGTTTACCCATCTTTATTGGGCCTGTCACCCCTAACACCCTATATCATGTCATTAATTTGGAACTATCATATAATATAATTCTTGGATGTCAATGAATCCATGATATGTGCATAGTCCCTTCCACATTACAATAGTGTCTTAAGTTCCCTCATTTGGGTATGGAAGTTACTATTCCAAGGGAGCTATAACCTTATCAATATTGCAAGAACTTAGATGTGGAATACATACCAAATATTATAATAAAACTAAACATGTACCAAAAAGGGACACAAATTTGGTTCCCTAGTATCAAAAGTCTTCATACATTGATATCAATAGCCTTGTATCCTCATCCAAAGGTCCTCTTCATCCCCAAGCATCATCTCATTTTACCATAAAAGATAAATGTTGTGAGGAGTACTTAATTAATGATGACTTTCACATTGCTAAAATACATAAGTAACCTAAATACCATGGAATGACCAAGATGGAGTGGCATATAAAATCTTATTTTTATTATATGGGTCCATTAGCTTTTGTAAAAAATGTTTTTTTAGATCAAAAACATGTTGGCAGTTCAGGGGATTCCAAGTTATATAATGACGAACTTGATTCATGTTATCAAAGTAAAAAATACCTTATTCCTCAGAGAATCATGGAGAATTATGATTATAAAGGAAATTATTGGGGGTAAAGTAATAGGGAATTCTTGAACCCATTCCCCCAAGAAAACAAAAATGATTTTGAGGTGTTAGATACAAACTGCTTAAGGGTGACCCCTCAGATCTCAAAAGTGACACAACTATGATTTTTAATGATGATCATCTTGATAATTATTCAAAGTAATATATAGTATCCATGATGAGCTCATCCATACAAACATATTTAACACCAATTACATCCTAACCATTCACTTTGACCTCCACTATCCCCAACTTTCCAACTAAGACCAATCAAATTGCATATCATTGGATGAATTCTAAAAGGATGAGGCTATTTTAGAATAATTGGGGCATAGATATGGTTATCCATTTAGGGACCATACATGAGGATTCAAGATAAATTTAGACCCTATTTCATTCTTAGAGAGTAGGTGGATTTTCTTAGTTATAAAAATAATTAAAATAAAAATAAATGTCCTCTAATGAAAACCTCTTTGAGGTGCTATTGGATAGTGAAAAAAGAAAAAAATAAAGATGTGTTCATTGGTGAAAAACTTTTTAAGGTGCCAATAAATGTGGAGGTTAAATCTCTTCATTAGGAAACATAGATTCATATAAGTCACTGCATCATATTTGTCTCCAATGTTAATCTTGACTAGAAACACACATTTGACCAGTTGGTCCAATATTTTCCATGGACATTCAATGAGTGGCCATTACCCAAAATGAATTATTATGATTATTCTTATATGGGTGAACCTAATGAACCAATTGGGCCAAAATCAAATGAAAAATATCAATTCTATTTGGTACCTACTTTGTTGGAGGATGGTTCTACATTGCTTGTAGAAGACACCATTGATGTCAACCTTGGTACTGAAGATGATCCAACTCATCATTAAGCTAATGTTTCTCTCACCAAATAAGAATGAAATCTCAATATTATTATCCTCAAAGAATTAATTGATATTTTTTCATGGCATTATTATGACATGCTTGTATTATATCCTTCCTTGGTCATCCATCATCTTTTGGTGTACCCTGAAGCTAAACCCATCAAGTATAAATTGTAGAAGAGGTGCCCATGTATTGTCATCTTGGTCAACAAGGTGTAGACACCAAAATCGTGTCTACTCCTTGGTCATCTCCCCCCTTGGTCCCCTTGGTCCACTTCTAACACATTCGTAACCCACACACTTATTAATTTAAAATAATAACTTATTTTAAATTAATAACACCTCCCTTGACACATCACCCATGACACCTCACCCCACCTTGGATACCTCCCATCACCCTATGACCAATTTATGACCTATTTCAACCCTCCCACTAACCTATCATGCCTATTAAACCCACCTTCGACCTTTTAACCATGAACCATTAAACTCGGTAGACGGAGGAATGGGTAGAAGGCTAAAAATAGCCTTTTTCCCATCTTCTAGCTGCCAATGTCGGTTACTAGTCGGCCGATGCCAGCGAGATCACCGATGTCGATTGCTTGAAACAACTTGAAGGTGAATTCTCTTGCTCCTAGAATGCTAAAATCACAACGCTGAATCAATCAATCACAAACCTAGAATTTGACCTCTCTCTCTCAGCTCTCAGACCTGGACATCAACAGGGACTCTCTGAGATCAATCATCAGACTTCAACCAAACACTCTTCTGGCTACAGACACAACAAGGACAAGCGTCTCAAACACCTCTAGCTCTACACCAAATAGGAGGTAAGTATTCTTCTGCCCTTTTTATTATTTTAGTAATTTAGAATGTATTTAGAATGTATAAGCAATTAGCTTCTTTTCATTACTTATAAGTATTATCAACCAGACTCAGCTATCAACCAGACCCAACCTAACTTCTTCCTAGAAAGGCTGAGAAGCCTTCTTCATACTCTTACCCCTTTTTGACAACCTATCCTCTCTCTCTGACCCTCTGCAGACCTTATCAGTCTCCCTGCAACCCTGCACAGACCCTCTGACTACCACAGACCACTCTGTCGACCAAAGACACAACCTGAGACCCATCTAAAAGTCCACTGCCCCTATCGATGTTGGTAGACTAACTGATGTCGACAATCTGACAAACTGACGACAGTAGACTAACTGGCATCGGCAACATTGACAACTGACGATGGTAGAATAACCGGCATCAGTGACTATGGAAGACAGATTGTAAGGAATCAGTTATGCATTATTTATTTCTATTTCTTTAAGTCTTTCATTATTTATCTTTATCCAATATTATTTTATCAACTAGTGGACTGTCATCCCACAAGGAAGTCTTTGCACTTCTGGGACCGAGCTTTTGCTTGGCAGTCCACCATCTATCTATCTAACAATCTATGTGTTTGAGTCTGTTTCTTCTACAAGTGTCATCCTCCACAGCCAAAGAGAAGCTCCTTCAGTCGTCTAGATAGGGTGCACAAACTTCATTCGGGTACGTACAAACCCCTGACCATTATCATAGTTTCTTTCATCTTTTGAATGTGGAAAAGCGAAAATAGTTAGAAACATTCTGGCACGCCTGGTGGGACCCTAGAAGTCTTTCTTGGGTTCATACCTTTTCTTCTAAAAACAAGTATTCATATAGGTGCATTAGATCTCTTCTTGCATCCTTTTCTTCTATCTCTTCCGAAAAAGACACCATTAGCAAAGTTAAAAAGAATCCTTCTTTTTCTTTCTTTCTTGCATCTTAGAGTAGTGAAATTCATACTCTTAACCTTTTCCTCACTTGTTTGCATCCGAACACACATTTCAATTTGGGCTTAAAACCTATTGCATCTCATTTCTCCCTGAATGCATACTTAGCTCTCACATCTAGTAATTAAAACTGCATTATGAATAAATCGTAGCACAATTATGTTACACGACCAAACCACTTTCACAAATCAAACATCTAAACATACCTGAGACTAGAATTTCATCACCTAACGGATACCTTACCCTTCCTGGTAATCCCACTTGGACTTCACTACCAAGGGGAGAGCCCACTCTGTTCTCTGGCAGAGTATAAACTCTAGGGGAAGTATATACTAGCTAAGTGACCCAGCTTATCTCTGGGATCGTGAAGTGAGGGGAGCTTGCTCCTTAGCACCAGGCCATGTACGAAACCTAATACAGATCTTGAGCACCGAAACTAACCCAAAACCAACCTTAGACTGCCTCTTTTAGGACCTGTTTTAAAAGCCAACTTCCCAAACACACTCTTCTAAGGCATAAGCCAACAAGACTCTAAAACTTATTCTTAGGAATTAACGTTTAGGGTCTGCTTGTCTTCATCTATTTTTTCTGTCTCTATCTGATATTTTTTGAGCTAGTGAGGTCGCATTCTGAGCTCCAAGAATAGCTCAGACTTTCTTCTTTCTTCCAAAAATTTTAGTTTTTGAAAACACACAGTAACCAACATTAGTTTTTCCATTGACTTTAGTAACCTTTTTTCATTGACATTAGTTATCTGACTGACATCAGCCCCTTTATTCACCAGCATCAGTTTTTATACCAACATCGGTCACTGTCAAAATCTTTTTTCCAAAACAACAGGCTTAAAACCCAACTTTCTTGCTGTTAGACACACATTCTAAGTTTCTAAAACTAAAAAAAACATAGTTTCTAGAACCTGACCCTTTTTGCCTTGAATGGTTTTGACACGTAGTCAAACCAAAACTCTTGTTGACCAAAACTCTTGTTGACCACGCAAGGCAACAACCACTTCCGCCTTCGCCCTCCATAACAAGTCCCCTAATGGAGTGTACTTTAGACACTGAATATTCTCCTATCCAGTCAACCCCTGATCAATATCCTATTGTTCCTAAAGTGGATCAAAATTTTGAGAGATTCCTTGACCATAACATCAAGGCTCTCCAACACTATCTCGCTAAGAGCCAAATGCGAGACTCTTCAATTCAACCAATTTCGTCACATTTTTAGAACTTGATTGTCTCGAATCCACACACTCTTGCACCTATAAACACGGGAGTGACTACCTATCCTTTCACCAATGCTGCCATTGAACCACCTCTGGCAACATCAAGACTAGTCGTGCCTTCTACCTTCATGACACAACCACCCTTGGCTTCCACTTCTGTCCCTATGACTAGTTATCAATATGTTGCACCTATACAAGTGCAACCAAATACATCATATGCCCCTCCTAGCACCTTCCAAGCACCTTACAACCTAGGGGGTGCCCCACCTACAAATCCGTCAACTGATCTAATCAAGATGTTGATGGACAAAATGTCTAATCTTGAGACATCCATTTCCAATTCAAGCAATGTTCTTTCATATGAACAAATTTGCAACGAACCCATTCATCCTTCAGTCCCAATCCGACCATATCCCAGTCAGTGGGAAATTCCCAAGTTTACTCATTTTTAGAGTAAGGAGGACCCACATCAACATCTATGAGCGTTTAGACATGCTTGTTACCTTATAACACATGATGATGCGTTATTACTACGCACATTTCCCATGTCACTTTCTAGTGCTGCCCTCGATTGGTATAGCTCCCTTACCAGTCATTCTATCTTTTCTTTCACTCAACTAGCCCAACTTTTCCTTGACCACTTTTTGATCAATATCACCAAAAAGGTCTCAATCACAGACCTCTACTCTATCAGATAGTTTGATGACGAATCAATAGCCAATTTTGTTGCCTATTGGAGAGGCTTAATCAACCAACTCTCCTTCTCTTTACCTCAACCCAAGCTCATCAAGCTCTTTTCACAGGCGTGTGCCAAACATATTTCATCTACTTTGCGGGTCTAAACATTTTGCACATTTGACGAAGCTTTCACCATGGCTAGGAAGCTTGAAATCTGCGCGGTCGAAGAAAACAAGGTCAGATTGCATAGTAAAAACCCCAATGCAAAGTCAAATGACCCTTCTTCATCCAAACCTTCTTCATATTCCAAGTCCAAGGGATCGACAAATGCTATGGTCCTTAGGCCATCATCTTCAACAACAAATAACCAATCTCAACCTTCCACATCTCAAAGCATCACCAAACAATTCCAACAACGATATATACAGTGTCAGTATACTCCTATAAGAGAATCATACGTGTTCGTGTTGGATAAACTTGTCAAGCAGGGAGTCCTCAAACTCCCCCAAATTCAACCACCACCTCAATTTGACCCTTCAAAACCTATCCCTGCATGGTACAGGAAAAATGACTTTTGTCATTATCACCGTGTCCAAGGCCATGACATAAACAACTGCAAAAATTTCAAAAACATTATCCAAGACATGTTAGATAAAGGTGATATAGTATTGGATAACCCAAATGCGCCACCCAATCAAAGCATAGACATCTTTAAATAGCCTTTTCCTAACCATCCTCCTAGCCAAAACAATGTGCAAATCAAGGCTGATGACTCCTAAGAGCGTAATATACGCACAATCAACATGGTCTCACCTCTTATACCTAACCAACCTCTCTCACAGTCTGAAGAGGTTAGCCCACCCATTTGTCCACTATAGGAAGGAGAGCCTTCTCCTATTGGTCCTTCACAGGTAGAAGAGCCTTCTTCTCCCATTCATCTTCCATAGGTGGAAGAACCTTGTTCTCCTATTAGTTCTCCATCGACCTCTCTTATATTAGAGGATGCTTTGACCATACTAGCACTGGTAGCCTTGCCCTCATCCTTCCTATCATCAATGGGGGATCATACTTTTGTCATGCCTCAACCACACGCCGAAGCCATCACCATCCCTATGCTTTGCCCTCTTAAAAAGCCAAACTCTCCAATCCCTTTTCTGCTGAGAGAGGAACTCGCCACCTCACCCACTTCGATCGAAGAAGATTCAGTGAGGGTAGACTTGAACCTTACTCCATGCATTAGTATGCCTCGCACTCAACCAAAGAAGGCTACTAAACCACATCAGAGAACTTTTCTCCCACCATCATCATTGCCCTCCATTTTGGGCCCTCATCCATCCACCTTAAAAGGAGTGCTTCCTACTCCAACACCTATCAACAATAAGTTGCCTCCATTGCTCCCTTTACCTAATAAAAACAAATCACCTCCATTACTACCAACACCTAACAAAAACATACCTCCTTCAAAGCATCCAATGTCTCCTTCCATGAAAGTGCCATCTACACGTGCGACCACACCGCCAAACAAAAGGATGGTACGAAACACTCCCTCAACAGCTTCTAAATAGAAGTTGTCAACTTTTACTGCAACACAACGTGCAGACCCATTAGAAGGTTCTTACACCTTGTTGTTACGCTAACTTTTGCAATCCTCTAACATCACTCTTCTACCTATCAAACCATTTCAACCTCTCGAAACAAAACCGTCTTGGTTCGATGACACTAAAATTTGTCTATGTCATCGCACACCTGGACATGACACTAAAAATTGTTGTGCCCTTAAGGTTGCCATCCGCCAATTCATCAATAAAGACACCCCTCTTGTTGAGGATACTATCAACAAATCTCCAACACCGTCTCATGTCTCCCAAAAATTTTCACTGTCATGCTCATCAACTCTCGGATTAAGGCCATCTTGGTTCGATGACACTAAATTTTGTGTGTATGATCACACACCTGGACATGACACTGAGCATTGTTGTGCTCTTAAAGCTGTCATTCATCAACACTTCAAAAAAGACACCCTTCTCACTAAGGATATTTTTGACCACCCTTTCAACAAACCATTGACACCATCCCTTACCTCTCAAACCTCATCACCTAAATCGAGATCTCAATGTAAGACTGCGGTCTCTCTACCACCTTTAACCCCTTTGTTTGAAATCAACACCATCAATGTGGCCAACAGGTCACAAATCATGAAGGATAAAGTGAAAGAGAAGGTTTCTCTCCCTCAAACATATCCATTCATCAAGCCCTCACCACAACCAAAACCCAAGACTCTAATCTTGGGCGCATCTCGACCAACTTTCTCAAAACCAATTCATGACCCCATGGTGAAACACCTTCACCAAACCTCTGTGAAGACATCTTTGTATGACCTCATTCAAATCTCTCCACAACATCAACAAGCCTTAATCAAAACCTTATAGGCAGTGGAGGTTTAACCTGAAGACCCCCAACCACTAGCTACTTTGGTCACATCATTACCTACCATTGCCTCCATCACTTTTAGTCATTCTGAGATTCCAATCTCTAACATGGAAGATCAGGATCTTGCCCTCTCAAACTAAATCTGCCAGACATTCTCCTTGTCACATAAGTAACTAGGGGAATTTGACTCTATATTGACTATCATGACCTCGACCAAGCCTCGACCAAGCCTCGACCAAGCATCGACCAAGCCTCGACCAAGCATCGACCAAGCCTCAACCAAGCCTCGACCAAACATCAACCAAGCCTTGACCAAACATTGACCAAGCCTCGACCAAGCATCAACTGACCTCGACCAAGAATCAACCAAGCCTCAACCAAGCCTCGACCAAGCATCAACCAAGCCTTGACCAAACATCGACCAAGCCTCGACCAAACTTCAATTGACCAAGCCTTGACCAAGCCTCGACCAAGCCTCGACCAAGCATCAACCCAAGCCTTGACCAAGCATCGACCAAGCCTCGACCAAGCATCAACCAAGCCTCGACCAAACATCAACCAACCAAGCCTCGACCAAGCCTTGACCAAACATCAACCAAGCATTGACCAAACATCAACCAACTTCTTAATCATCTTTAACACGTGACCAATTTGGAAAGAAGCAAACAAGGCAAATTTCCTCCTAATTGGCTTGGACCTTACATTATGACCCACAAGTATGGATCAGGGAGTTATCATCTGTCTTCTCTTGAAGGCCGACCAAAACTTGAGCCTCTTAATGCCTTGCATCTATGACCATTCTAATATTAGTCGAGTACTCGTTCACTTGACATTTAACTTGAGCTCGCCCCTTGAGCAATCCCTGTCATCTTAATCCTTATTTCTTTCAACCCTATTTCCCTAAAGCAAACCCTATGTAACCCTTTTATAAAGTATGAATGCTTTGTCCTAATAAAAGGGAGCCCTCAAACTTTATAGTCTTGTCCATGACTAAAAATTCTATCAAAAATAAATTGGGATGACAAAATATCAAAAGGTCATAAACTTCTAAATGCAGACTGCTCCCTCGAAGGACAGATGCATCATCATTGCTGTAGTTAATAGACTGCTCCTTTGAAGGACAACTATTCTAAGCCCTCAAAAACATATAAAGCAAAAATATAGACCACTCCCTCAAAAGATGGCTATGCTTAAAATTATTGCTACAGATAACACTCTCTTAGAAGCTTTCCACATCGATCAGCTTCACAAATGACCACCAAACAAAATGACATCCCTACGTAGACTTCCCGCATTGATCAGTCTGCCAAAAAAAAAAAAAGAAGTGTCATGGACTTGACTTATAGTCGTTCTCAGGGTCTCCTATAAAAGGGGCAAAGTTATCCCTACTAAAAGGGTTACCTTGCCTATCACCCCTACATACTCCAGGGATTTTGAGCTCATTTTAATGTCAAAGTGATTCGATTACTTCTCTAACACAACCAATGGTCAACGACGTAATGCATGAGTGGGGATTTTGTTTTTAAAAACCCCCTACCTATGCTATCATTATGGTCCTTGTCAATGAAAGAGCAACGTGCCTTTCACTTCTTATGCATCTTCGTCACATACAACCAATCCAAATATAACCAAATCATTTGCCAACCAAACCAAACCAACCCAAACATTTTTAGACCACCAACATGACATAGTCCATTTCACATAGTTTTTATGGACAACAATACACATGGAAACTATCGACCACACAATTTATGTTGAGCATAAACCATTACTTGCTGAAGCATAAATAACCTCAATTCATTTTTAGCATACACCATCACGAATATGGAAAATTACTAGGGATGAAAGACCACATCGCCAATGTTATAGAATACACCATCACACAATATGGAAAAGGCTGTAACATCATCTTACCCTCATCATTTCAAGCATGTACCCTAGACATATGGGAAGTGCTAAACCTTTATCCTGACCAAACCAATCATCAACCATTTTGCCTCTTAACCTGAACTACATTGGTCTGAGGCCCTTCAAACAAGGGCTATGTAGGCAACACTTAGATGACATGACATATTCTGGGGTTAGCTCGGCCACATCCGTTTGTTCATCTATCTCATGGACAAACCATATTACCTTTGACCATGACTTAACCTCATCCAACCCACATCCATAACCAACCCTCTTCCTCCCTTTCAGGGAGAACTACATTGGCCTGAGGCCCTTCCAACAGGGGCTATGTAGGCACACTCAGTTGACACGAGGTCTTCTAAGGTTAGCTCGACCATTCCTTCGTCCATCCATCTCATGGACCAACTATCTCAACTCACCTTGACCAACAACCTTGGAGATCACGACTATCTCCTCAGACCATGACCACTTCCAAGACAACTTTGCCTTGGTTGTTTTTACATGTATGCTACCTCACGAATGGTTAGCAAAATTTTTCACAACCCTTATTTTGACCTGTACAAGTATTGGATTGCGAGCAAGTTGATCCCCACTACTTGTGACTTTTTCGTGTTTTCTAGGAGCACTTCCTGAGCCTGAGATACTTGGAACACGACGACCATTAGAGCTACAGCTTGGATCAAATAACCCAATCAACTACGACTAAATGCTGGGGCCCAGTTATTTTGATTTTGGCACTCCTCGACCCTTGACCTATGACAATTTGACCTAACCATCTCGTGAAGGGGTATGCATGCAATCCCAACTATTGTCGTGTTCACACTTAACCTTCACCATATCCATCCACTATCTATCAAATCGGCACCCGATTTTAGGTTCCCTTCCCTCGACTCCCGCTTTGAGGGGGAATACCTCATCCCATAATCGGGGCAACCTACATCCATTTTTGTCTTGTAGTTCATTAGAACAACCAACAGGACAAAAAAGACCTCATCCCATACTTGGGGCAACTTACTCTTGTTTTTGTCTTGTAGTTTGTCAGAACAACCAACAAGATAAAAAGAGGCAAATGTAGACACCAAAATTGCGTCTACTCCATGGTCGTCTCCCCCCTTGGTCCCCTTGGTCCACTTCTAACACATTCCTAACCCACACACTTATTAATTTAAAATAATAACTTATTTTAAATTTATAACACCTCCCTTGACACATCACCCATGACACCTCACCCCACCTTGGATACCTCCCCTTGGATGCCTCCCATCACCCTATGACCAATTTATGGCCTATTTCAACCCTCCCACTAACCTCTCATGCCTATTAAACCCACCTTCAACTATTTAACCATGAACCATTAAACTCGGCAGATAGAGGAATGGGTAGAAGGCTAAAAATAACCTTTTTCCCATCTTCTAGCCACCGACATCAGTTACCAATCGGCTGACGCTGGTGGGATCACCGACGTTGGCTGCTTACAACAACTCGAAGGCAAATTCTCTTGCTCTTGGAACACTAAAATCACAACGCTCAATCAATCAATCAAAGACCCAGAATTCAACCTCTCTCTCTCAGCTCTCAGACCTAGACATCAATAAGGACTCTCTGAGATCAATCATCAGACTTCAACCAAACACTCTTCTGGCTATAGACACAATAGGGACAAGCGTCTCAAACACCTCTGGCTCTGCACCAAGCAAGAGGTAAGTATTCTTCTGCCTTTTTTATTATTTTAGTAATTTAGAATGTATTTAGAATGTATAAGCAATTAGCTTCTTTTCATTACTTCTAAGTATTATCAACTAGACTCAACTATCAACTAGACCCAACCTGACTTCTTCCTAAAAAGGCTGAGAAGCCTTCATACTCTTACCCTTTTTTAACAACCTATCCTCTCCCTCTGACCCTCTACAGACCTTATCAGTCTCCCTGCAACCCTACACAGACCCTCTGACTACCATAGACCACTCTGTCGACCAAAGACACAACCTGAGACCCATCCAAAAGTCCACTGTCCCTACCAATGTCAGTAGACTAATTGATGCTGGCAATCTGACAAACCAACAATGGCAGACTAACTGACATCAACAACATTGACCACCGACGATGGCAGACTAACTGGTATTGGTGACTGTAGAAGACAGATTATAAGGAATCAGGTATGCATTATCTATTTCTATTTCTTTAAGTCTTTCATTATTTATCTTTATCCGACATTATTTTATCAACTAGTGGACTGTCATCCCACAAGGAAGTCTTTGCACTTCTGAGACTGAGATTTTGCTTGGTAGTCCACCATCTATCTATCTAACAATCTCTATGTTTGAGTCTCTTTCTTCTACAGGTGTCATCCTCCATAGCCAAAGAGGAGCTCATTCAGTCATCTGGATACAGTGTGCAAACTTCATCCAGGTACGTACAAACCCCTGACCATTAGGATAAACCATTACTTGCTGAAGCATAAACAATCTCAATTCATTTTTAGCATACACCATTACTAATATATAAAATTGCTAGGGATGAAAGACCACTCAACTAATGTTACAAAATACACCATCACATGATACAGAAAAGGCTGTAGTGTCATCATACCCTCATCATTTATAACCTAGTCCAAACCAATCATCAACCACCTTGCCTCTTAGTTTGAACTACATTGGTCGGAGGTCCTTCTAATAGGGGCTATGTAGGCAGCACTTAGATGACATGACATCTTTTAGGGTTAGCTCAACCACATCCATTTGTTCATCTATTTGATGGACAAACCATTCACCTTTTGACCATGACTTAACCTAGTCCAAACCAATCATCAACCATTTTGCCTCTTAGCCTAAACTACATTAGTCTGAGGCCCTTCAAAATAGGGGCTATGTAGGCATCACTTAGATGACATGACATCCTCTGGGGTTAGCTCGGCCACATCCATTTGTTCATCTACTTAATGGACAGACTATTTCAACCTTTAACCATGACTTAACCTAGTCAAAACCCACATCCATAACCAACCCTCTTCCTCCCTTTCGGGGAGAACTACATTGGCCTGAGGCCCTTCCAACAGGGGCTATGAAAGTAGCACTCAGTTGACACAGGGTCTTCTGAGGTTAGCTCAGCCATTCCTTCATCCAAACCTTCTTCATATTCCACGTCCAAATGATCGACAAATGCTGTGGTCCTTAGGCCATCATCTTTGACAATAAATAACCAATCTCAACCTTCCAGATCTCAAAGCATCAACCAAGCCTTGACCAAGCATCGACCAAGCCTCGACCAAACATCAACCAAGCCTCGACCAAGCATCAACCAAGCCTTGACCAAACATCGACCAAGCCTCAACTAAACATCAACTGACCTCGACCAAGCATCAACCAAGCCTCGACCAAGCCTCGACCAAGCCTTGACCAAACATTGACCAAGCCTCGACCAAACATCAATTGACCAAGCCTCGACCAGGCATCGACCAAGCCTCGACCAAGCATCAACCCAAGCCTCGACCAAGCATTGACTAAGCCTCGACCAAGCATCAACCAAGCCTCGACCAAGCCTCGACCAAACATTAAGCAACCAAGCCTCGACCAAGCCTTGACCAAACATCAACCAATCATTGACCAAACATCAACCAACTTCTTAATCATCTTTAACATGTGACCAATTTGGAAAGAAGCAAACGAGGCAAATTTCCTCCTAATTGGCTCGAACCTTACATTATGATGCACAAGTATGGATCAGGGACTTATCGTCTATCTTCTCTTGAAGGCCGACCAAAACTTGAGCCTCTTAATGCCTTGCATTTATGACCATTCTACTGTTAGTTGAGTACTCGTTCACTTGACATTTAACTTGAGCTCATCCCTTGAGCAATCCCTGTCATCTTAATCATTATTTCTTTCAACCCTATTTCCCTAAAGCAAACCCTATGTAACCCTTTTATAAAGTATGAATGCTTTGTCCTAATAAAAGGGAGCCCTCGAACTTCTATAGTCTTATCCATGACTAAAAGTTTTGTCAAAAATAAATTGGGATGACAAAATATCAAAAGGTCATAAACTTCTAAATGTAGACTGCTCCCTCGAAGGACAACTGCATCATCATTGTTGTAGTTAATAGACTATTCCCTTGAAGGACAACTATTCCAAGCCCTCAAAAACATATAAAGCAAAAATATAGACCACTCCCTCGAAGGATGGCTATGCCTAAAATTATTGCTACAGACAACACTCTCTTAGAAGCTTCCCACATCGATCAACTTCACAAATGACCACTAAACAAAACGACATCTCTACGTAGACTTCCTGCATTGATCAGTCTGCCAAAAAAAAAAGAAGTGTCATGGACTTGACTTATAGTCATTCTCAGGGTCTCCTATAAAAGGGGCAAAGTTATCCCTACTAAAAGGGTTACCCTGCCTATCACCCCTGCATACTCCAGGGATTTTGAGCTCATTTTAATGTCAAAGCAATTTGATTACTTCTCTAACACAACCAATGGTCAATGAGGTAATGCATGAGTGGGGCTTTTGTTTTTTAAAACCCCCTACCTATGCTATCATTATGGTCCTTGTCAATGAAAGAGCAACGCGCCTTTCACTTTTTACGCATCTTCGTCACATACAACCAATCCAAATATAACCAAATCATTTGCCAACCAAACCAAACCAACCCAAACATTTTTAGACCACCAACATGACATAGTCCATTTCACATAGTTTCTATGGACAACAATACACATGGAAACTATCGACCACACAATTTATGTTAAGCATAAACCATTACTTGCTGAAGCATAAATAATCTCAATTCATTTTTAGCATACACCATCAGGAATATGGAAAATTGCTAGGGATGAAAGACCACATCACCAATGTTATAGAATACACCATCACACAATATGGAAAAGGCTGTAACATCATCTTACCCTCATTATTTCAAGCACGAACCCTCAGACATATGGGAAGTGCTAAACCTTTATCTTGACCAAACCAATCATCAACCATTTTGCCTCTTAGCCTGAACTACATTGGTCTGAGGCCCTTTAAACGAGGGCTATGTAGGCAGCACTCAGATGACATGACATCTTCTGGTGTTAGCTCGGCCACATCCATTTGTTCATCTATCTCATGGACAAACCATATTACCTTTGACCATGACTTAACCTCATCCAACCCACATCCATAACCAACCCTCTTCCTCCCTTTTAGGGAGAACTACATTGGCCTGAGGCCCTTCCAACAAGGGCTATGTAGGCAACACTTAGTTGACATGGGGTTTTCTGAGGTTAGCTTAGCCATTCCTTCATCCATCCATCTAAATGGACCAACTATCTCAACTCGACTCGACCAACGACCTTGGAGATCGCACCTATCTCCTCAGACCACAACCACTTCCAAGACAACTTTGCCTTGGTTGTTTTTGCATGTATGTTACCTCATGAATAGTTAGCCAAATTGTCCACACACCCATATTTTGACCCTCACAAGTATTGGATCATGAGCAAGTTGATCCCCACTACTTGTGACCTTTTCATGTTTTCCAAGAGCACTTCCTGAGCTCAGGATACTTGGAACACGATGACCATTGGAGCTATAGCTTGGATCAAATAACCTAATCAGCTACGACTAAATGCTGGGGCCTAGTTATTTTGATTTTATCACTCCTCGACCCTTGACCTGTGATAATTTGACCTAACCATCTCATGAAGTGGTATACGCGCAATCTCAACTTTTGCAGCGTTCACACTCACCCTTCACCATATCCATCCACTATCTATCAAATCGGCCCCCGATTTCAGGTTCCCTTCCCTCGACTCCCGCTTTGAGGTGGAATACCTCATCCCATAATCAGGGCAACCTACATTCATTTTTGTCTTGCAGTTCACCAGAACAACCAACAGGACAAAAAAAAGACCTCATCCCATACCTGGGGCAACTTACTCCTATTTTTGTTTTGCAGTTCATCCAGAACAACCAACAAGACAAAAAGGGGCAAATGTAGACAACAAAATTGTGTCTATTCTTTGGTCGACTCCCCCCTTGGTCCCCTTGGTCCACTTCTACACATTCCTAACCCACACACTTATTAATTTAAAATAATAACTTATTTTAAATTAATAACACCTCCCTTGACACCTCACCCATGACACCTCACCCCACCTTGGATACCTCCCCTTGGATGCCTCCCATCACCCTATGACCAATTTAAGACCTATTCCAACTCCTCCCACTAATTCCCACACCTATTAAACCCACCTTCGACCATTTTACCATGACCACTGAACTCGGCAGATGGAGGAATGGGTAGAAGGCTAAAAATAGCCTTTTCCCCATCTTCTAGCCGCTGACGTCGGTTACAAGTCAGCCGACACCGACGGGATCGCTGATGTCAATCGCCTAAAACAACCCAAAGGCAAATTCTCATCCTCCTGGGATGCAAAAATCACAGTGCTAAATCAATCAATCATAGACCCAAATGCTAACTCTCTTCCTTTGAATCCAACTTCTCTCTCTCTCTCTCTCCCAGACACACACCAAGCATCACAGGCTACAGGCACTCTACAAAAATAGCTCCAAACTTTGGGTTAAAGTCATTACAGGTACATTAGCTACATCAGCAACGAGTCTCCTACACTCCTTCTTTAGCACATCAAAGCTAAGTATTTCTTCTGCCCTTTCATTTTAGTAGTTTAGAAAGTATCAGTAATTAGTTCTCTCTTTACTAGTTCTAAGCACTGTAGACCAGACCTGACCAAACTTCTCCCTGAGAGGCTGAAAAGCCTGTCTCCTATCCTGACCCATCTTGACAACCTATCCCCTGCCTCTATCCCTCTTAAAGACCCTGTCTATTGTCTTGCAGCCTTGCATAGACTCTCTGACTACCACAGACCACTCTGTCAACCAAAGACACAACCTGAGACTCATCCAAAAGTCCATTGCCCCCACTGACATTGGTAGACTAATTGATGTCAACAATCTGACAAACTGATGATGGTAGACTAACTGGTGTCAGCAACATTGACAACTGACGATGGTAGACTAACCGACGTCGATGACTGTGGAAGACAGATTGCAAGGAATTAGGTATGCATTATCTATTTCTATTTCTTTAAGTCTTTCATTATTTATCTTTATCCGACATTATTTTATCAACTAGTGGACTATCATCCCACAAAGAAGTCGTTGCACTTCTGGGACTGAGCTTTCGCTTGGCAGTCCACCATCTATCTATCTAACAAGAAGAATAAACCATTATCATAGATAACTCATCATTAAGCTAATGTTTCTCTCACCAAAGAAGAATGAAATCTCAATATTATTATCCTCAAAGAATTAATTGATATTTTTTCATGGTATTATTATGACATGCTTGTATTATATCCTTCCTTGGTCATCCATCATCTTTTGGTGTACCCTGAAGCTAAACCCATCAAGTATAAATTGTAGAAGAGGTGCCCATGTATTGTCATCTTGGTCAACAAGGAACTTGAATTTTTTTAGAAGTTAGGTTCATCAGGAATATCAACTATTTAGATTGGATTTAAAAAATTATTATCATTAGTAAGAAACTTGAAGGCATTCACCTCTATATAGATTTCAAGGATATTAACAAAGCTTATCCAAAGGATGATTTTTCATTGTCTAACATTGATTTGATTATCGACTCCACAATAGGTTATAAGATGATATTTATTATGGATTGATTTTATGTCTACAATCAAATTAATATATAACCTATGGATCAATATAAGAAAATGTTCACCACTCAATGTAGGAAGTTTTTTTATCAGGTCATGCCTTTTGTCCTAAAGAACATTGGCACTATCTATTAGAGAGTGATAATTGTCATTTTCTATGACACCATGGAATATTATGTGGATGATATTTTAGGTAAATATAAGACTCGTGCTATTTTATGGTGAATATTATGGGATGCTATTTTGTGGTGAATGTTTTAGCAATTTAGAGAATACAAATTATGCCTTAATACTAAGATGTGTGTCTTTAGTGTCACATCTAGAAAGTTATTGAATTTCATTATTTCATGATAAGGTATTGAATTGGATCTAGCTAAAGTTATGGATATAGTGGATATGAACCCAAAATATAATTTAAATTAGTTTCATAGATTATAAGGAAAAATTTAGGCTATTCATTATTTTATTCCACAACTTGCAAATCATTGTCACCCATTTACGCACCTCTTAAAAAAGGTACCACTTTCTAATTGGAACAAGGATTGTCAGGAGGCATTTGATCAATTGAAGTAGTCTTTGGTTATTCCACCAGTGTTGACCCCTCCAACACCAATGAATTCATTTTTAATTTACATATTAATAAGCTATCATGCATTAGGGCAAATTTTGTCCCAACACAATGATCAAGGCATAGAATGGGTTGTATACTATTTAAGCATAAAATTGGTCACCTATAAAAATAACTATTCACCTACTAAAAAAACATGTTTAGAGGTGGTTTTTACATCCCATAAATTTTTACACTACATAATCAACAATAAGACCATAATCATTGTAAAATTTGATCCACTCAAGTATCTTCTCTCCAAAGTAACATTTATAGGACACATGGAATAGTAAAATTATGATCCTAATTGAGTTTGAAATTGAATATACCAATCAAAAGGCTATTAAGGGGTAAGTACTTGCCAATAATTATCAGATGATCCATTAATAGATACATAATTGTTAAAATTTGGTTTTCTAGATGAGTCAATTTTCACCCTTGATGAATCCCAATAGTGGAAGCTCTAATTTGATTATTCTTTGTATTAGTTTTATCACACCAAGGGAGATCTTATACCTAAGGCATTTCACATTGAGTTTCCATGCACAAAAAATATTGCATAATATGAGTCTTTTGGTGTAGGACTACCTTGAAATCCAATGAAACATTTAGAAATTGATAGTGTGTGGCATCTCCTAACTTATCATCAATCAAGTCAATGATCAATACCAAATAAAAGATGATAATTTTGTACCTTAAAAATGCATGGTAGATAACTTCAAGCAATATTTCAAGCACATAAAGTTTGTGAAAGTATCACAAGCTAATAATATATCAAATGATGCCATGGACATCATTGGGTCACTTTTGGAAATGTCTTCTACTTTCTAATAATATCAATTCCTCATTGAGAAAATCATCATGATAATATATAATAATCTAGAATAAAAAATGGTATGTGAAATCATTGGTCCTATATCCCCTTGGTACTAAGACATCTACACCTACCTCTAAGGGCATACCCTTCCTACTGACTTATCCCATCCTTAAAAAAACAAGTCATCCATAATGCCTCCCGTTACATATTACTTGAAGAAAAGCTCTATCATAGAGGTTATGATGGGATGATCCTTCATTGTTTAAATTTTAAATAAGCAAAATTAGCTATCATATGCATATATAATGAAATTTATGGGGCCCATACTAGTGGAATGGCCCTTGATAAGAAACTTATTTGTATAGGGTATTACTGGCTAACAATGGAACTTGATGCATGTGCATATGTTAAGAAATGTATTGCTTGACATAAACATGGTGAATTAATTCACACTTTGTCACAAAAACTTCATTCGATCACATCTCACTAGCCATTTTAAAAATAAGGACTCAAACTCATGGGGAAGATAAACACTACATCATTTAATGACCATAAAACATTCTTTCTAATATCAAGTACTTTACTAAGTGGGTTGAGGCCATTCCACTCATCTATGTAACTTATAAGAAAATTTCCAAATTAATCCTTAATCACATGATTTTATGTTATGACATCCCATCCACCATTATATTTGATAATGGAATTTACTTAAAAAATAAGGATGTTAAATCCCTTTATACCTAGTTTCATATTAAACATAGATGGTCAACTCCCTATTATCCTCAAGGCAATGGTCAAGTTAAGGCATTAAACATAACCATTGTGAAAATAATCAAAAATATTATCAATGATACTAGCCATGATTGGAATTTAAAATTATTTCCAACCTTATGGGATTATCTAATCAACATCCATACTCCTACAGGTACTACACTCTATTCCCTAGTTTTTGGCTCAAAAGTTATCCTTCCTATCGAGATCAAGTTACCCTCCTTGCATATTTAATTACATGATATTATGGATGATGAAGATTATAGAGTATCCTAACTAGAAGAGTTAGAAATCTTGGATGAAAAATGGATAGATGCCTTGAACCATCTCAAATTATATAAAAATTGGCTACACCATAATTATGATAAGTGCATAATTTACAGAGAGTTCAAAATTAGTGATTTGTGCTCAAAGAGATTAAAAAAAATACTAGTGTAGATTATTAAAAAAAAAGGCAAGTTTGAGCCTAAATGGTTGGGTCCATATGTCATCATAGCTAAATATGTTTTTGGAGTGTATTGATTGGAAACAAAAGATGGGAAAGAGTTAAAAGACCTTGTGAACATCATGCATCTCAAACATTTTTATGCTTGATTCAATAAAACATTGCCTATGAGTGCCCCTAATTTAGGTCACCTTTTCACATCCTTTCAATCCATTTTCCATCCATGAGACAATTCACCTCATATCCCAACTTCCCTTTCCCATGTTGACCTTGAGGATGATCTATACGTACTATAGGTTGTAGTAGATTTGGTAGAATTACATTATGAAGACATCTTTGCAACATGGCATTAGATGACCACATGGTGTGTTTTTTCTTATCTTGTAGTCCTTGGAGATATTTTTCTCACTACATACTCTTTTTACCAAAACCTACATTCCTTCATTTGATCTTGAATTTTGTTGTCTCTGTATATTTCTTGTCTTGTATCACTTCCTACATCTGCTATTTCAATTGGATTTCCCTTTACTAGTCACTCTTTGTATGTCACATCTTGATTTCTCTCTAAGCTAAATAACTTTTTTAATTCATGGATTATTGTAGTTGATTAGTTAATTAAATAATATTGATTGACATATGCTGCTTATGGGATAGTTTGTGTTGCTTAATTTACATGATTAGATGCTATAAGTTAGTGGTACTTTTATATATTGTACTTTTTAATCATGTTTGATTATTATACAACATTATTTAATGGATATAATGATGTTTCAGGATAACTACCTTCATTGGAATGAGGTGGATTTAGGATAAATTTTTCCCTCATATCGTGATGGAGGGAGAGTATCATTAGAGAGGGTGGTTAGATGGAGACGTTGGGGGTCGACAGAGAGAGAATCCAAAAACCCTTGCACACATCACTTAGTATATCATGTTTCATAATTATTTGATATGGATAACATATAATGTTTTGTGTACCTTTTATTTAGATGATTTATAATATTCTTTTTAGTATAATCTTGATTGATGTTGATGAGCGTGTTGTTTGTTTGAGTGATTTCACTGTGTGTTATGATCTTACATAGCTCGCGTTATTGGCTAAACAAAAGAATTTGTTTGTGTTTAATTATATCATTACCTTACTATGTTGGGTAGAATAGTAAAACATTATGATATTGTGATGGATTCCATAATAATCACTAGAGTTATAAGATATAATAATAACAATAATAATAATAATAATAATTAAAGATTATTATTATGATTATATTATAAAGTTGAAAGATAATAACATTGTTTTTAAATAGATTGTATTTGATTAATTGTTGTTTTAAATATTTATATTCATATGTATATATATATATATATATATATATAAATGGATATATTAATATTAATTATTGAATGATTTTAGAAATCATTGTAATTTTTATATATGTTGTGACTATCATTTAACATAAACTCTAATTTTAGTTATGCATAGTTGCATTCCCAAAGTTATTTGATTTCATTGTGTTAGTCGTTGCATGGGAAATACATTGGATAATGAATAGTTTAAATTCTTGTATGGAATATAACATAAGTTTGTGACTTAAGTAAATAAGGTTTTTGACAATGGATTGATCATTGCCATTTAGATTTGATAAAGGAATAATATATGATTAATTAGGGATTATTCGAAGCATCGAGAATGATTAGGTAAACTAATCATTAATTGACTTTAGTTTAGCATTAATTTTGGAGGAAATAATGAGGTTTTGATACGTATGCATGGAGGTAGATTGAGAGTAGTTAAACTATTTGGGCATGCAAAATTTGAAGGATTTTAATCAGCTAAAGAAGATGGGCAGTGGAATAAAAATAGAAGATGGGAAAAATAAAAAGGAGAGTGGGACTATGAATGATGATGGCTCACAACTCATGGCATCTTTGAGAGGAAAAATGTAGAAGGTGGAGAGGTTGAAAAAGAAGGAATTGGATCAGCTATTGGCTCAACATTCTTCATCAATCATATATTTATTAGGTCAATTTTGTAATTTAAATACCTTTGTGTGTGTGATACATTTTATGAATGGGTTTTCAAATTGTTGGGTTACTAGTTATTCTATTATTTATGGTTTTTGAAATTTACAGTGGATTGTATATAGGGACCTATGGAGGGATCGACCTCCACAGAACCTTATATAAAACCTAGGGTAACCTAATAAGGTTAAAGATAAATGATAGGTCTTGGCCATGATTTTAGAAGGATTTATAAATTATCTTATCCTTAGCAATTCGAATTCACTGTTCAAAATGGAATTTTACTCTGTTGGGTATATATACAATTTAGTTGTGATATTTATCTTGAACTAGGTTATTATATGTATTCCATGGGGTATTTAAAAAATAGACTCAATTGATATGTCTATATGTTTATTAAATAATTTTTTGTTTTGGGTAAGAATATGGGGTTTTTAGTGATATTGATTACACACACACAAATATATATCTGAGTATTTTGACTCTATAAAAAATATTACACTCACATATATATTAGTATATAGAAACATATATATGTATACCAATACACATGTTTGATGACTTGACAAACTTAATTGAGACTGTATACATATATATGAGTATATATACATACCCTGTTATCAACGATCAAACTTATAAGTGATAATACATACATACATATATACCTATAATTTTTAAAGTCAAACTTTAACCAAACTGAGTGTATTACAATTAGAAGATGATACTTCTATTTGACTGGGCTTAAATAAGGTTAGAATTTGAAGCTTGGTTATGAAATCCTAATTATTCATAATATATTTTATAAAAAATTATGATCTTTTACGTAATCATTTGGTGTTACCCAGGTATGGGTAGATGAAAAATTCAATTGTGGGATACTATTCAATTTTATAAAAATACAAATACTAGTGGATTGGTAAGGTTATACTGGCTGAGTTTAGTTATTTTTGAACATTGACCATACACAAAAGAGACTGTGTATATTTGTTATTAAGATGAACTATGTAAAAATATTTCATAGTAGTAAAGGGCCTAGGTAAAAAAGTTCCTATGGGTTCATTTTCATAACAATATTGTTATTTAGATTTATGTTGAGTTTTGTTTAATTGACCAAATCTGGGATATTACTGTTAGTACCTGAGTAGGTATTCCCTTGTGTGTTAACCATTAATTTATTAAAAACCCAAATAGGGTAAAATTAGTTGTGTTTAATTATATTTGCATTTATGAATTTCATACAATTGACATAACATGAATGATCGTTTTGATTTTAAATTCTTAATAGATAAACGAGAAATGAATTTGAATTATAGAAATTATATGTATTTATTTATCATGGGAATAGAAATTTCCTCATTTTAATAAAAATGTTATGGGGCCTTTGTTTATTAATTGACTGTATACTTAGCATATACAATACACACTAATGTGAAATATAGTAGATGTCACCTTATTAGTGTACTATATAAATGATGTATATGTAATGTAATTGTATGAGTGCATTAATACACACACACACACACACACACACACACACACACACACACACACACACACACACACACACACACACATTTAACTGTGTTATTATTGTTATAATAACAAATAATGGATGATTGATTATATTTGGTAAGCATTATCATGTTTAAATATAAAGCATTCATTGTATTTATGAGATTAAATACAAAACAAAATTGTATGGACGGACTGGATAGTGTTATATGTGGAATATGAATAATTTATTAGCCAAGGTTATAATATTATTTTGTGGAGAAATAATATAATAAGTTACTTAATGGATAAAGCAACTGGTGGTCTAGATATTCATTACCCAGATGGTGTGTTATATTGAGGATTGTTTTTGTATTTTGTTTAATATTGATAATAAACTAGATGCTTGGATTCAATTCACTTCATTTGATAGATTAAATGAATGTTTGTGATATTTCTATATTTAGCATATTTTTTGATTAACTAAAGTAAAATATGAAGAATAAATCTATTGGTTTTTATTTTATTATTTATTTTACCAAATCTCGCATTCATGACCCTAATCAAGTAGTGGATGGATTCTACTGGCTTAATTAGTGCCATCAATGCAAGATAAGGGGTAATATGAGTAAGTGGTATGTATGAATTTGACTAATCTTAGAGATCATTTATTATTGAAAATTTTGGCTAAATTAATTTTTGATAAGTATTGTCATTTCATATGTTGATATAGTTTTCATATTTTTATGATATCATATTAGAATAGATTTATTTATGGTACACATTATGTATTATATATCTTCAACACACATGTTTTAGTTTTTTACTCTAGATTCATGCACCATCATTATCTACCCATCTGTGAAGGGAGGTCCATCCCCTTGTTGAAAGATAGTGCGATGGATCTATGGTTCATGATTGGTGTGAAAAAAATATTGGATAATGCTCTCTCTCTCAGTTGAAGTACTATATTTGAGACTACACTTGAGATTACCGTGATCTAGGAATTTGACTCAAGAGAGGATGGTTAGTATGGTGTTAGCTATAAAATAAAAACAAGATGAAATAAACACACTAATAGCATAATATATCTAGGCCTAGACACTAGGGAGAGCTTGGTTAACAATCATGAATGAAGCACACAACTAAAATGCAAAATAAAACTCTTTTACCTTCCTTGGATGATCTGAAATACTTATTGTGGTAGCTTGATCAGCTTGTGCTCATGAAGTCCTTGGCAATGGAAGCTTGGCTACCTCCATCTCTCCTTGGCACCTTTGGTTTATGGCTTGGGTTGGAATCAATTTGGCATTATAACCCTATTTTTTTGAATATTTTGGAACCAATTTGACATTATAACTTTGCATCAAAAAAGCTTAAAAATGATGTTGTGAGGCCTCTTATTTATAGATTTTTGGATTTGGCTAGAATCAACCTGAACCATCCATCTCAAGATTGAGATGTGTACTTGAGGATTAATTCAATTTTTAGAATTAAGTTTGTAATTATCCTCATCATGGCATTGGAAAAAGGGGTAATTAAGAGGCATGGAGGGTATGAATCTTGATATTTGTAGAATTTATGACCTAGGGATGTTTTTCCAAGAAATGAGATCACTTGATGATGCAGATATTCAATATTTATTTATAAAAACAAATATTCAACAAGTTTCCATGGAATTATTAATTAGACCTTAATTTGGGTTAATTAGCTTTTAAGCATGTTGGGTGGAAATTGGCCAAAGAGCTAATTAGAGGTTATCAGTGGCTAGTTTTAGGTGTCTACAGTTTGCCCCTATTTGGGACGATATTGCAAACTATAGGCAAAGCAATCTCTTCTCAAAGAATGAGAAATGGCTTGTATGCCAAAAAGAAGATGATGATTAAAGAACAAATATTTAAATGGTTTTGGGGAAGCCTATGATGATTCCCCCTTGAGGGAGTGACCATCATATTTGTTGATGGACAGTCCCTCGAAAAGAAATAAAAAGAAAGGTGGAATTAACTTATGGTTAAGATTAATCTAAATGAGAAAATGCTTACATGCATTGATGTAAAAAAGATACTGATATGCCCAAAGGTGGTTATAATCAAGAATAAAAGTCAAAATAATGATTTGACCATAGGTGGTTATAATTATTAAAAAGACCTAGATTGGCTAAAGATGATTGTGCCCTAGTTAAGGTTGATTAGCAAGCATAACTCAAGGATATAACCTAGAATATAGATTAAATATGAGGGGGTAAAAAGTGATGAAATAGATGAATAGAAGAATAAGATTGATCAGTGTGAATGATTCAGTTGTACCTACCAATGAGGAAATGCATGTCCTGACTAGTAATGATACAACTAGAATGGTCATTGGATTAATTTGATCAAGGGTGGGATGGAAGGATTTTGCCAAGGTACCAAGGAGAAACTTCTATAGCTCCATTGATTATAGACCTTCCTAAAGCTAATTTTTGTTGTAGCATGTGATGGTAGGCTTCATGATAGAACATCATAAATATTTGGATAAAATATGCGTAAGGACTGACTCCTAATCCAATAAACACTAAAAAATAATACACCAATGATAAAAACCATGATGATAATATTGATGTATGAATATGGATAGACTCAAGAATAATGTTTATAAGGAATCACCTAATGCATACATATAGACTAAGTTGAGGTAATAGTGCTAAAAGCAAATAAATAGGCAAGAAAATAAACAAACAAATAGAAAAACAAATAAATAAACAACCAAAAATAAACAAAAAATAGAAAGCCTAAAAACAAAAGCAAAAGAAAGCATCCTAACAATGATAATGCCCTAGTAAGGCAGATTAAGGATAACTGACTAGGCATAGACAAGATAAATGTTTCTAGATTTTTGAAATGTTATGAATGTTTTTGACATTTTTGAGGTATTTTAACTCGTTAGAGAATGACAAGGTACCTACTCATAAAATGATGAGAGCATTTGTCTTAGGTTGGTCATAAAACTGTGAGAGTGTATGTAAAGGGGGACTGAGGTGACCTCAACATGATTTGAGCATGACCTAAATAGTCTTAAAATGACCTAAAGTCATAATAATTCAATCCAAAAAAAAGGTGGGGAAAAACCAACTAGGTCCCAAAAAGTTTTGAAACCCGAAAAATGGCCAGTCAAATGAAAATAGTAATGGCAAGGTGATCTGGTAATGCATGATAAATAAGTATTGCCCCTAGTTTGACCATAGGTGGTTATAACTAAGATACAATGGCATAGGTCAATGATACTAATTTTACCATAGGTGGTTATAATTGGTAGCAAGACTGGTGAAACACTGATTTGCCCATAGGCGGTTATAATCAATCTAACATAAACAAGCTTGATATGATGAAAGATATCTTGCTAGATCAAATGTCACACTACTTTCATAAACTATCATTATAAAAATGGATTTGATTGATTGTTGAAACTTCATTAGTATCCCCCCACAATAGGTGCAAGAATAATCAAGAGAACCAAGATCAAAATAGGATTGGGTAGGCTAAAAAAATAGGCTTTTGTGTAGATAAGAATGGAATGGTAGTTGCTAAAGATAATGATGGTCTAGATAGATTGGATAAAATGGTAAGAGGGTTACCCCCAAGTGATGGGGTGAATGGCAAGAATATGTGACAATAGAAAAATGGATATGTAATAATGGCACTGGTATGGCAATGTAATGGTACGGGACATGTTTTTGGCCTAGGTGTGGTTTTTGATTCTATTGTCCCTGTTGATGGGGAGATACTCATCCTAATCAACAAATGATACAAATAAAATACTCAATCATGTTAATTGTTATCCCACACCTCATCTAAATGGCTACTATCAATAATGGCCTACAAATGTGGTTACCAAGAATGTTTTCATGATCTTCATTGGTCATCGATTCTAATTCCTTCAAGCATTAAGACAAGGTATCCTTGTATCCTTTACAAAGGAAAGTGCAGCCATGGATGGTAAACATGAAAAAATAATGGATGGTAGGTTTGATTGTGAAATGACATGGCAAATGATAATGGAATGTATGATGGTGGGGAAACAAATGAAGATTAGTAATTTTAGTCACATGTAATGTTGTTGATGCTAGATTTGACATATTTTTGGTTGTGGTGGGGCTGAATTTTTTTTCTCTCGATAAGACCACCAATTTTTCTATTGTTTGATCTTGTGAGTAATGACCATCTAATTATGCTATAGATTGGAAGCTATTTTGATTTGATCTTTGATTTTGTCTTCATCAAGTAGTGAAGAAATTTTGTGCTTAGCTATTGGTGCCTCAAAGAGGTTTTCACCAATGAAGTTGTCTTGATTATCCTATAGCACCTTCAAGAAGGTTTCACTAATGAACATTGGATTTTGACTTTGATTTTATTCTAGCGCTTCTGAAAAATTTTCACTATAAGATGTTGAGTTTTGAATTTGATTGTCCCCTAGCACCTTCAAAAAGGTTTCACTAGAAGAGTGTTCTTCTATTACATGAATGTTGTCTTGGCCTCCTTGCTCTTCTTCAACTGATATGTCACCATGGATTCAGTTAAATAAAGTTTGATTCTATTGGTCCCAATCAACACTTATGGGAGATGGAATGTCAATAATATGGCTATCTTGGTTGATGGTAATGGCTTGTGGAATGGTAATGGAATGGGGAGAGGATGCACAATCCTTGTAGAAGATACTAGGATAACTTGTGTTGAAGTTAAATTACTCATCCTTAAAAACTATAAAAGGATCAAAAATGTCTTCAAATTAATATGTGAGGCATGCATAACTAATTTTGTAACAACCACAAACATATTATTCTTTTGAATATGATTATGAAGCAAGGGACTCTTAATCTAATGTTGTAACTGATGTTTATTCTATTTTTGATGCTAAATCTAATGTTGACTCAAGAGTAAAACTTGACTCTAATTTTGATTCTTCATCTGATGGGTACTCTATTATAATGATGTCTTGTTGAATGTTTAGTTTTGGATAAGTAACAACTTGTGATGGCATAATGGGCTCCATAAAAACTAGTTTGTCAAAGTGAGACTCCTCTAGGACGGGAAATAAGTCAAGAGACAACTCCTCAGAGACTAGCTTGTCAATAGGAGTCTCTTTAAAAATAGGCACATGGTCAAGGTAATGATTTTCCCAAAGGTGATTATAATCATTAAGTGACTCAACAAAGATTGGCTTGTCAGAGTGAGACTCCTCGATAACTGGTATAGAATCAATAGGTGATTCATCATAGGTTGACTTGTTACAAATGGTTGGTTCAATAAAAAACACCTTAGATTGGTTGGTTATCTTGGCCTTAGTTTCTAATGAGTTGGAAAATACCATTTTTGAACACATCTTGGTCTTTGAATGATTGGATCAGTTGAGTTTTGGTTGGGATTGGTAATGGATGAGGAATGACTTGCAGTTGGATAATGGTAGGGCCTTGGGGAGCATGATTGCTTGTATGAGCCAAAGGACAAATTCATAAGATGGTAATGATAGGGAATTATGGAACCTAATTACTCACACAAGCCAAAGGACTAGGTCATGGCATAGAAATGGTTAGGCATTATGGAGCTTGGTTGCTCACATAAACCAAAGGACAAGGTCTTGGAATGGTAATGGTATTCCTTGGATATTATAGAGCTTAATGGCTCGTATAATATAAAGGAATTTTGGGGTAATCGATGATTGGGTAACAAAAATAAATGTTGAAACTTGATTGCTTACATAAGCAAAAGCATCCAAGTCTTCCTCATAAACCATATCATCCTAGTCATGAGTTGGATCATAAGCTGGTTCTTTACTATATCCCATGTATTGATTTTTGAAAAGAGGGTATGGATATGTATCCCAAACAACATTATCTATAGTTGGGTCTTAAAAGTATTCCTCACAAGCCTCTTCATACCAATCAAGGTCTTGAGTTGGATCATAAGTTATTTCATGACTTTGTTCCCATGAATGATTAATATGAGGTAGATAGAAATCTATCTCACAAACCATATTAACATCATTGGGGTCTTGACAAAAGGCATAAAAGTCATTTTGTGTTGCCATTATATCATAATTTAGACTGTAAGTGACTCCACTATAAGTGTAGTGAGACATATCTATGTAAATGATGAAATCTCTAAAAATAAAAGGACTTAGAGTTCTACAAACTCTAAAAAACTATGTCTAAAGGAAAAATGGTTCAAGCTTGGTCTAACTTGGTAAAATGGGTGGAGTTATATCTCCAATGTGGTTTAAATGTCAAGTTGTATATCCAAAATGATTTATGCTTAGACTTGGCATAAAATAGCCTAACATCAAATGTCTAACGTCAAATGTCACATGCACAAAAGGTCAAGTATCTGAATAAAAAATTGGCATGTCAAAGGTCTAGGTCAAAGTGTTCCAAACAAGGTCTAAACTAGGAAAGGGAAAAGTTGAGTTACTAGGCCTTTTGTCCAAACATGGAGTCAAAATCTAGGCTCAAACAAACATGCATGTGCTAGGAATTTTAGCCAAACGACATTGAAAGCTAGGCTTGAAAAAAAGGCTGATGTGATTTGATTTAATCTAAAAAGTTTGGAAACAACTTTGACATAGACCCGGCACAGGAAATAAAACATAAACATGATCAATTGGCATAAGGCATAATACAAAAGTCTCTTGGAAAAAGGTTGTGTTCTCCCAAATAAAGGCAAAAACAATGATGAGGATAGGCATTAAACAAACAAACCATCAATAGTTTTAAATTTTGGGTAATCAATTAACCAAAGTTATACAACCCAAAGGATAAAAATCTGTGTATCATCTCCATGAATTGAGGCTTAAACAAAAATTAATCGATGTTTAGATCCAAACTTAACAAGGCTAATTGAAAACTCAATGTTAAAAACAAGGATTTGACTAAACAAGCTAGACAAGATTGGACAACATGAAGGCACAAGATAAAGGTCCAAATGGTATACACTAAGTGGTTTGAAAAAAATGGTTTTAATATAATGGTTAAAAAGTCTTGAAATAAATTAAGTAGCCTAATAGTGTAAGCATACGCAAATAATGTGCTTAATGTTATGCTTCAAAGACTAAAAAGGCTAAAAAATGTTTCAACATGATTTGGGTAGCATAACACTACCCTTTGCAACTTAAATGCATTATTTTGACATGGCTTATGAACAAGCCAACAAGTTTTAGTCTCAAAACATACCAAGCACAAATGACCAAAATACACTAAGTATAATCATCCAAATCTTAGTAAGGGTATGGCAAAATGGGATTTACTAAACTAGCAAGGTTTCGATCATTCTAGGGGAATCAATTGCACAATGAATTTCACATTAAATGATGCAAAATATAAGCATGGAAATTAGGTGAATGCAGTATTAGCTAGTTGTAAAAAGTTCTAGTCTTTTTTACAACCACTACATCCTATTTTTCACTCAGTGTAGCTTGATGTCCAATATAGATAAATCTCATGTGCAACTCTAAAGGAGTCAGTGAAGTCATTGTAGGGAGATGAAACCCTGGGTCAAAGCTTCCCTAAATAAATTGTGGAAGGTGATGAAGTCCCCCTCACAAGCCAAGATGCATAAAAATAAACAAAGCATGAAAGTAGAAAGACTTTAGGGTCATTTTCAAGATCACCCAAAATTTGATGTGTTTTTGGGAAGTGCTTTAGATGAATTTCTTTCTAAGCCTTGGACTAGGCTACTTGCAATAGGAATGGTACATTTGATTTCAAGGGTTTCCTATAGGAGAAAAATGGAAGAGAATACACGCAACATTCTTATTTTTTCTAAACAAGATTTGATTAAACAACTATTGTAAATAAAAATTGACAAGAGTGTTTAATTTTAAACCTAAAATGAAATATTTGGTGGTGTTCATTTGACCCCTTGGTCTTAGTTACAAAATTTGAAAACATTCACCAAAAACATCTAAAAATTCTTTGTTAAACATTCAAAACAAGGTTCCTAATCAAATTTTAAGCATGCAAAAGTGATTTAAACATGTTTTGAGAAAATTTTAAACTTAGTCCTGTGGCAAAATTTTTAGCATGCCCCTTAGCTTTGAAGCCCTTTTGAGCTTGAAAGAATAAAGTTTGGAAAAAGAGGTCTCGAGTTTGTGTTTTTGGAAAAGCACAATGACTGACATCGGTTAATACCACCAACGTTAGTTACTCAACTACCGAGATCTGGCCAATGTCAGTTTTGATGATCAATGTTAGTTGATCAGTGATTGATGTTGGTATTTTTTCTTGACATCGGTTACTGTGTAAAAATTATGGCAACCAAAAATGGAAAAATAAATTTATAAAATCAATTTGTAAGAGTTTTAAAGGATCAAATTAATATTTTAAAGTTGTAAAATGGTCTTCTTCATGTGTAGGATGTGTCTGGTCCCACTGGGCGTGCCATTATGTGATATAAGAATTTGACTTAAGAGAGGATGGTTAGTATGGTGTTAGTTCCAAAATGAAAACAAGATGAAATAAACACACTGATATCATAACATATCTAGGCCTAGACACTAAGGAGAGCTTATTTAATAATCATGAATGAAACACACAACTAAAATGCAAAATAAAACTCTTTTACCTTCCTTGGATGCTCCAAAATGCTTGTTGTGGTGGCTTGCTCAGCTTGTGCTCATGAAGTCCTTGGCAATGGAAGCTTGGATACCTCCATCTCTCCTTGGCACCTTTGGCTTATGGCTTGGATTGGAATCAATTTGGAATTATTGTTAGGATTGTGGAGCTAAAAGCTTCACTGATGCAAATAGGAGAGGAGGTTGCTGAAGGTTGCTGAGTTGCAGAGAAGTTGGGGTCGGTCTGATCAGCCGACGTCGGCAGGATAGCAAAGGGAAGCAACCGACGTCGGTCATATATCGGCCGACGTCGGTCACCTCCAGGCAGACAGGGACCAACGTCGGTCGCCTGTGTGGTTCGACTGTGAGCTATTTACGGGCAGTTAGCTAACGAACCAAGTGTTTGCATGATGAGTGCTAATTTTAGACTCATAGCTGCGGATCTAATTATTGTAATTAGATGTCTAATTATTGTTTGGATGAGATCTATATAACAGACTCATGGTTGTATTGGAAAAGTGTGATAGGGAGTAAGAGAGCATAATTATAAGCTCCTTCTGTGTGTGAGGTAGAGCAATGGTGTGTTCCTCCTAGTGCCTCAGTACCAGGTGTGTTGGTGCTGGATTGGAGAGCCAGCTGGGTTCTTCAGGAGTGTAGGATCTTGGTCACAGTTGCATGGCCTATATAGGAGATCTACATGGTAAGTAAGATCATTGATCTGCAGGTGTATGTGTGTGCAAGGTCGAGGTTCATAGGTGAGCAGAACCATTGTTTGATTTGCAGGTGTGCAAGGTCATATAGACAGCAACACAACAGGGAGCAGTATCAGGCAGGATCTACTTGGAGTACAGGTGTGTACTCGGATAGAGCAGAGAGGAAGGCAAGGGAGTTCCTTCCATAAGTATGGTCTGTTGAATTGCAGGTTATTGCAGATTCATGGGAGATCTACTTGAAGTACTTTGAGTACTTGTGGAGCACGTGGAGTGCTTGTGGAGTGCGTGGAGCACGGCAGGTGAACACCAACTCTGTATTTGAGTTGGGTGTTGGGACCTGTGAGAGGGAGAGCTTTGGGGAGAAGATTTACTGTTCACTTGAGGTGTGGGAAACCTCTGTAAGGTGGTGGAGAAGATGTGGCATATTCTCTATTGTATTCTTTTCTGTATAAAGTGTTAATACAAGTTGTGTATTGTCTCTCATATGCTGTGTTATTCTGAATTCTAGTTACTTGGTGATTCTGGTTATTTCCGCATATTAAGTTGCTTGAAGTTTGGTAATCAATTGTATGTTTCCAGTTTCGCATCTTGACAAGTGGGATTAGAGCATGTTTTTTGTTCTAGATTCCTGACAATTATAACACTATTTTCTTGAAGAATTTGGAACCAATTTGGCATTATGACTTTGCATCAAAAAAGCTTAAAAATGATGTTGTGAGGCCTCCTATTTATAGATTTTTGGATTTGGCTAGAATCAACTTGAACCATCCATCTCAATATTGAGATGTGTTATTAAGGATTAATTCAATTTTTGGAATTACATTTGTAATTATCCTCATCATGGCATTGGAAAAAGGGGTAATTAAGAGGCATGGAGGGCATGAATCCTGATATTTGTGGAATTTATGGCGTAGGGATGTCTTCCCAAGAAATGAGATCACTTGATGATGAAGATATTCAATATTCATGTCTAAAAATAAATATTCAACAAGTTTCTATGGAATTATTTATTATTCCTTAATTTGGGTTAATTAGCTTTTAATCATATTTAAGCACTTTGTGCACAAATTACCCAAATTGGTTAGAATGCCTTATTATTGCTCTAAAATTTGACTGGATTGGAGTTGGAAGGCGATGTCAGATGCATTGGAACCATATTTATATTTATGATGTTACCAACACAAAATAACAAAGGCACAAGTCTTGTGAAAAATATTTGATAGGGAAGAGCAATCTAGAGCACCTAGGTGTAAATTTGACATTTTGACTCAAAATGAATTGATCAAAGTTAGCTAGCCCATAAATTGCATTACCCCATTTAGGGATACCCCAACCAAAATAGGTACTTGAATATGTCAGTTTCTCATAATTTAGTGCATTTTAGTGTTTTTAGGCCAAATTGTGCATTTCAGGTGGAAATTGGCCAAAAGCTTGATTGGAGGTTGTCAATGTCTAGTTTTAGTTTTCTACAATTACATATTGATACTTGAGTTATGAAGACTCTTTAGTTTTGGAGACTCTACTTAGAGGAGCTTTGTATCATATTTCATCATTTGAGATATTTTATGTATTGTTGTAATTGTAATATTTATGCATTGTACTTCCTACAGTAGATGCTTTGCTATTGTATCAACCATGGTTGAACTTATACTATATCATTTATGTTGAAATGCAATAATTATGGTTATTCAATTGTTGTTCATGATTTCTCTATCTATTCATGGTGATACTTAGCTAATTGGATTAGCTATAACCTTGATGGGTAAATAAATTAATGCAGTTAGTTAAAGATCACTAGTTAAGATTTCTCATGGTAATATATATGTTGAATATGTGTAATTAAATTAAAAAAAATTATTGCAATATTATGGTAAAACTTAGTGGGGTTGTTACATTATATATATGTCCTAGATTTCCATTGAATTTACTTCTTATTCCATTTGTATATGTGTATGAAGTTATCCTTGTATATCCTTTGGGAAAATAATCTTTTATATACTCATTCTAAAAATCCAAAAACATCCGGAAATTCCTAAAATCCTAAAAATTGGAAAATTTTAAAAACAATAAAAAGAGATATAAATCCACAAAATTTTTGTTCACTTTGTCATCCTATTTAGCTTTGGATTCGACTCTTTCCTCTATTTGGGGAAATATCATGGAAAATGTCAACCTATATTCTACCCTTATGTGCTTGCACACATTTTTAGGGAGGTATCTCTCATATAATAATGATCATCATAATTAAAATCATCAATTCCCATTCCTCCCATCTTGGGATAACTACATCATCCTAGGTCCAAAAAAACTATGTAGGCAACACTCAGTTATATGAGGTAGTTGAGGTTAGTTTGGCCACCATCATACCATCCTTAATTTTCCCCATTGTCCTATTTATATGTCAAGTTTCTAACATTGCCCAATATTACACTTTTCCTTACTTTGGGGAATGACAAATGTGATGTTTATTGAACACTCTCACATAATGTGACTTTTTATTATTTGTTGTTTTAAGTGTTGTTTGAATGATTGTTTATTTGTGTATAATCTTATGTCTTGAGTCTTGGCTTAGTGCATCTATGTCCATAGTGTCATCATGATGTGTGTTTTCACATGATCACATTTGAGCTAGTCCTTACATAATTTTCCAATATGTTATCATTATTTATTTTATAATTATGGTGCATCATGTAGACTAAAAAATTAAATATCAAGTTTTAAAGGCTATTTATAAGTGCACTTAGAACATCCACTTCCTACATCTATCATCATCATGGTTAAGTGTGATATCATGCTAAATTAAAATTATAACATCAATTATTACAATGGCAAGATATGATAACATGATTATATCATACAAACAAGCATATCATAGATAGTAAATCATCAAAACACATCAGTATTCTACATCATGATCCACATAAAAACATAAACTACATAGAGTAAACATCATATCAATCAACAAAACATTAGATACATGCTAGATCAATATTAGATATCAACATAACAAAAATTAAATGAGCATCATTCACACACACACACACACACACACGCACACACACACACACACACACACACACACACACACACACACACACACACACACACACACATGCATACATACAAATATAAAGTCCATGATTAAAAATGAATGTCCATATCTACATTAAAAAGTTTGTACATCACATTTATAAAAAATGAGCCCATATAATACAAACTATCACATCAACTCTCGCTATGTCCCTTAGGAGGTGGACTCCCTTGAAGAGATCTGGGTGTCAAGATATCCTAGTGGAATCTCTATTCTATGGTATGTGGGGATGTTATTTGCATAGGCCCCAACAACCTTATAATGGCAGTGGCTATCCAACTAACCTCTAAGACGTGGATGTCCAATGGGTCCTACACTATCGACCAAACCTCTGACTAATGTACTCCTAAAAAGATGATGGTCTTTGGCTCTAGAGAGCTATACTCTCATATAATCATTTGTAATAGATAGCCTCATCATTAGCCTATATAGTCTCTAATATATCGCTAGCCAAACCCTACAACATCATAATATATAGAGAAAAATATCACTCCCCATGGAGCCTATGAACATCTACTCAGGTCATGTCCTACTAGCCCATCACAATCATTAGTTTAGTATCTCTCATGGATAATTGACCATGATGGATATAATTTACACAAGCTATCCCCTAAAGGTATCAATTTATGTATCTTGTGTAGTGATAAATCCCTACAATCTATGGGTCTCACCTTAAAGACCTGCTAATTAAGCCCACAATCCATACACATCTTGCTATATCTAAATGTCTATATCACCTTGGTTGCAATTTCTCTATAATATATCAATAGTATCCTAGTCCTAAAATGACCTGGTAGAGGTGAATGGTCCTGATATATCCTTTGTACCTACTCCCCTATATGTTATAGTCATTGAGAGAAAAAATCATATAATATGGTGATGTGATCTATATATATATATATATATATATATATATATATATAGTCATCTGGGGATGCACTAATCCTACATACTTAGGTGTATCTAGGATCTAAAAAATCTATTATCTCCCTTGACCATCTTTAACCTCCACCATAAACTATCTAGTCTAGCATCCATCATGGTCTCCACCCTATATTTTGATATCTTGATTAGCACCCTATCCATATCCTTGACCTCTATCCCCTCCACCATAGATGGCCATGGTAATAGTATGTTTCACCTACACTGGTATCCATACCTATACATGTGCCTACCTTATCCCTCCATCCCCATCTCCACCTCATTGCACTTGCACCAATCTCTTGTGTGTGTCCCTTAGTCTCTACCACTAAGGATAGTCTTAGGCTGTTACCTGTACATGTTATACATGCTATCTTAGAACTTAAACTTCCATTATCTATAGTTTAGTCAATTTTATAGGCCTTTGTTATGACCATCAAGTTGTATACACCCCTATGACATATGATTATGCCTCTCCATCTCCATAGACCCAAGACACTACTGGTACCCTAATCTAACCTGTAACTGCCTTTAATTTAGGCATAAGTGGTCCTTACTAATATCTCATGTAACATTGGAAAAATAATGAGACCATCTGGTACATCTTGATACATCCCAAACTACCATTGCACTATATCAGGATGATATTTCTCCACCATAAACTTATGCCAACTAGTAATATAACAAACCATGGTCATGTAGCTGTTATAATAATCATCCTCTAACCATCTAAACTAAATATATAATTACAACCTCCAAATCAAATCTACATCTCTTAGCTTATCTATTGCCCTACAATAGAAGATGAGGTCCCCTCGGTGTCCTCATCATCCTATAGAAATAATTTACCATCCATACCATATAGGATCATTAGGTGACCTATGAATCCTCTAGCCTAAGGGACACTCAATCACTATGTTCTCTCAAGACCACACCAACTGTAGGTTTGATGGCTTGATGCTTCAATCACCTCTATATGACACTATGTGAAAGTCTTTGTACAATTATGATAAAACCAAGTATTTGTATAGTATCATTGTCCATATCCATAACTAATCCTCCTAGGACCATGTGAAAGTATTACTCACTCTTTTCAAGTAATATGATGCTACTAATAATAGCCATCATAATCAAAGGATATCTATCAATAGTTGGTTCCACCACCAGTGCATCAATAGTACCGTCCATGTTGTAGCATAACATTTGTGATGCTAAATAATATCTATAACATCCACAACCATCCATGTGTCACCAAATGAAGTGATCATCCTTAAATTAATATGCATAACATTCTCCACACATCCTCCATGGTCACAATCACCTCCCCTATAGGTAGCCAAAAGGTGTTTGTCTCTGAGTGTTATCATTTAGCCAACATAATATGTAGTGATGTATCCACTCTAACGATATGAATCCATACTATATGTAATAGTAATATGGACTATATAAGGCCTATGACCTCATATATCAATATATGTGGTCCTCTCAACACACACGATCATCACTCATGTGCTATAATCACCTAAATCCACTCCTACAAATTAAGTCATGTTAACTTAGTCAAAATTGATATTTGAACATCTTTCCACAACAATGCACAAATTAAACTAGAATTCATCAATTATCCCAAATTCATCAACACAATTTTTATGCATATATAGAAACACATTGGTGCTTACCTAATTGGGGTAATACACCACATCAAATTATCCAATTCCTAGATCAATCAATTGATTTATTAAAGTCACTCTGGTTTAATTAAAACAAACGATCCATACAAAAAGAACATTAAAAAAGTGACCACATCATCATAATCATGTTTTAATAGATAAGTAAATTTGATTATCTAATTAATCAATTATTAATAGGAAATTCCATGCAATTCACATGTCATATTTACCAAAATTCAAATAAATCCTAATTTCCTACATCACTCACCCACTTGGAAATATAAAAATCATATTTCAAAATTCAAAGTATCCTTCACAAGGAAAATTTAATGCAAGGTGAGAAGTGTGAAATAAAATTATATGACAATCAATTACACACTCCAAAAACTCATGAATACATCTTCTCACAAGCACTTACACACTCCATGCCATAGAATTAAATGCTTGCCTCTAGGATTGATCCTCCACAATTAATCCTCATCTTAGATCAAGAGTCCACATTGATATGAAAAATATATAAATTAAGGATCCCTCTCCTCATTTCAAAAATATTTCAATTGAAAATTAAGTGTTATTCAAATAAGCCTCCAAAGCTTCAACCAACCTCATCACTCAAAATCTAAATTGACTAGTTCACAATGGGTAATATTGTCAGATTGTCCACGTACATTATAAAATCCTTTTATAACTACATCCAAATACATAACTCTTTTTAGCAAGGATATTTTAAGGAGAGGTATAACCATTTATGTTTGTTTTATTACTTATTTATTTTTTCTTTATCTTTCTCAATTAAAGGATGCACACCTAGGTTAGCAGTAAGTTTCAATCATTTTTTATTTCATACTAACTGTAAAACTAACTTTTACAATCATGTGTTACAAATAAAAATTGACATCAATGATAGGAATTTTTTTTTTAATATACAAAATTTGTAAACACCATCAATTTCACATGTATATCTATTATCTTTATTAGTCTTGGCAACTACACAGTGTAAAATCCTCAGAATGGTTTATGCATATACAACTTTTTGAACAAATTAATTACACAAAATAATTTTACTAGAAATGACACGAATAAATTATAGAGAGATGTACTTTGATATTTTATCATTAGAGGGGATTTTTTTAAATGATCATTTTAGGGATACTTACTTCGATGACTAAACACTATTGAGGCTAAGCTGGAAATATGGTATGCACATGATAGTGAATGCGATGGCCATTTTATTAGAAAAATAATGCCACAAAAATATATTTGACAAAGGTAATATTGGAATTCAATGTAATAATAATATCATGAATATTCCAATTTGTGCAATAAATGTTAATGACATAATAATCTCAACCATGTTACTTCACATGAATTATAACCTTTTGTTTCACCTTGGCCATTTATGCTTTGGGGGATTTATTGATTAGAAAAATAAAACCAAAATTGATAGGTAGACATAAATTTATTATCATAGACACTAAAAATTTCACTAAATGGGTGGAATTTATCCTAATATATTCAACCATGGGAGAGGACATATGCTAGTTTTTGATGACACACATAATCTCTCACTTTGGTCTCCCTTCAACTATAATCACAGATAATGGCCCATCTTTTAAAATAAAAATGTTAAATTTTTTTATGCTAAGAATAAGATTAGACAAATTTTTTCTCCTCCTTAATACCCCTAGGGTAATGAATAAACAAAATCTCCAAATAAAACTATAAATAATATCTTGAGAAAAATAGTTACTAAATTTGGTGATGTTGGCATAATCAACTAGTTTATAAACTTTGGGCCTACCACATGACCATCTGCACACCCACTAGGACTACCTCATATTCATTGGTTTATGGAATAGAAGTAATCTATCAAAGGGATCATTATAAATCAACAATAATAATAAAAGTGCTTACTCGAGTTATAAAAATTGGATTATACTTGCATATAAATAGCTAAACATCTCTGAATTATTAGAAATGCATCCAAAAAGCTTACAACAAATGAATTCAAAATAGATAATTTGAGGTAGGTGACTTGGTTATAATGGAGAATCTAAGGAATGTCAATGCAAAAGAGGTAACAAATTACAAGTTCAAACCTAATTAGTTAGGAATAAATGTGATTATAGAAATGTTTAGCATAAAATTTTATCATGTAGCTTCAATTGAAAGCAAAACAATCAAGAAACCAAATATGAATCTATGGTATTTATATAATCAGCATTTTTATAACTTACCATACATGTCTTTTTTAGTTCATATTTGTAAAAAAATATAGAAAAAATAGATATTTCAAAAAAATCCAAAAAATTAGGACCTATGCATGTTTATGTTTAGTTCATTTACATCGGTCAATTTATGTACATTTATTCAATTCTTATTTATAACTAGTTTTATATCTTATATGTTTTACAAATGTTCATGATTGAGTGTAGAACATACATGTTTCCATCCCTAAAGCCACTTTTAGGTTATCTCATTTTCACAAACAAAAAAACCACACTCAGATAGTAGTGCCCTATTTGGATAAGAGTGCACCTTGATACTATCCACTCACCTTAATATTATGCTAGTGAGAACATGATTTCATTATGAGATCCAGACCACACACATGCATTCTATCTCCTATACACACATAAAAAATCTCATTGGGGGCATCTTATACACATGTTTTTATCTTTCTTTAGTTATTCCTTATTGTTCATAACTTAGTTGTTTACATGGCATTATATATATTGATATTTATCACTCATTAACACACTAATATATTATTGTTTACATAAGTTATTGAATATAATAGTGTTAAAAATTTCTTAGGTTGATTAATTACATACTTCATGCATGATTTTCTTGTTTGATTTCTTGCTCTGTGTCTTGTGTGTATTATCTGCTTAGCTTGAGGAGATTTGAACATGTATTTGTTTGTCTATAAGCCTTAATTATATGTTTATGTGTGTGAAGATATTTGAACATGTCATTGTGTGTGTTTCTATCGATGTACCTTGTATGTGGCCCCTTGGCCTTCTATTGTGTGTAGTCTTTCTTTATGTGCATAATGGCCATCACACTTTCTTACCTTGTTTGATCATATTTTGATGCCATGATGGAATCATTCATCTTTTAAATTTTTGATGCAATGATGGATATCATGCATTCCTCCCAAATTAGTTCTATTCAACTTTTTATACTTAGTTTAAATCACTTATCCACATGCCTAATTGCTAACATCTACTTGGATAATCTCACTATGTATAAACACCCTAATTTGGTCAAGTAACCATAGTTACTATGTCTTTTGTTTCTATTTCACATGAAGGTCTTAGTGATGATTTTAGTCCTTGTTCACATGGCCATTTTGAGTCTTTTGATATTTCTTATGTCTTATTTTACTTATTAATGATACTCCCAATAGTCAAAGGTCACATTTTCCCAATCATAGGGGCCCCTGTCCTATCTTCCTTGATTTTAGCTTTATTTTAGGCCTTAGGACAATAACACCACTTTCATGATAGTAGCACATATGGAATTAGTGTCCACTTATGGATCTAGTGTCTAATGGGCCCTTTCTCCCATGTTTTAGTTGTAACCCCTATGTGAGCCTTTTTTATGTTTTTTATCCCTCACTTTATGACTTATCGGCTAGTGAACAACGCATTATATTAAAAAAAAGTTACTTCTATATAAATATCCTCACAAGGCATTTTAAATCTAACACTTACTATTTTGGCACATAATTACATAAAATCAATCGATAGTACAGCTCAATACTCTACATACTACTCAATCATCACACCTAGAAATTACATGCTTGATCATAGAAGGGCCTAAGAGAAAATCTTTCTAGCATATTATGTAAGTTGATGGTACATGTTCCCTAAGTAAAAACTACATGTGATTTAAGGCCCCTAGCATTGGGGTTAATTTAAGCAATGATTAAGACAATAGGGGTTCTGCTCTACACAATCGTAACATCCCACAACAAAGTTTTTCCTTCCCTTTTTGCATTTGATCCATCTATTATTTCACATGTGCAGGTATTAATTAGGGTTTTAAAGGATATTAATTCAAAATAGTGACATAGACAAAACCTTTAAGGACACAAAAGCACTACAGGACCTCCAAAACATCCCATAACTTCCCTAAAAGTTTTAGATAGTCTCTATAGGAAGGATACTAACACTTGAATTGGACACTAGCACCACATGGTGCTACTATCCTAATAGGGATGCTATTATCCTAAGATAAATTTAAACAAATAATCAGAAGATGAAAGGTTCTTGCATGCCTGCTTAGTCATTTCTAATACCCTGATATGCATAAAAATTTGTGTATCTCTAGATAAGTTCTTTTTCTCCTCTCACTTGATACTTTGGGAAAGTTCAATTAAATCGATAATTTCTAGTTTTTATCCTAGATTAACAACATACTCAACCCTTTAACTATAAAGGATTTACACTAGTAAAACCCTAAAAGGTTAAAACATTTGGTGAACTTGACTTACTTCAAATATTTCTTAAAACTTTAATTTTCCTTAGGTTTATCTTCTCTAGAATTTCTGCATTAAATTAAGGTTACAAAATATATATTTTCTGATTTTTTGGCATAAACTAGATAAATTAGTCCACCATACATTAGGGTTTAATTTATTTAATGTAAATTTTACAACACAACCCTAAATCAAAACCCTAGATCCACATATTAGGTCCCTATACATATAAATATTAGCAATTAGGGTTTACATTCTAAATCCTATTTTCTATTACACACTTTGTTCAAAATTCCTCAACTTGCACATATACTTATGTTAGATTATATTCTACCTCTTTTATGTTTTATATTCCTTATTTACATTAAATTCTTTGACAATTTTAAAATGGCATCTAAAAAGTATTCTGTCCTTCACCCAATTGATGCACTTTTGAATTTCTCTCATGATTATACCAATGAATGGACTCATTTTCAAGCTTATACATTAGAGCATAATAATGTCTTCATTTATGATGATGATGATGATGATGATGATGACTATTATTATAATAATGGATATGAGGATTACTATGAGCATGACAATGAAAATGAACATGAAGATCTATTAGATAAATCATCTTCTCTTACTCCTCCAAATCAAACTAACAAATCATACCAAAAGAACCTCTTGTTGGTAGTGCTTTATTCTAATGTGGTCTTAACTTTTCAACTACTTTTTCCACCTCATTATTCAAATTTAATAAATATAAGTACAATATACGAAAACAACTTTTGCATGATTCAAGTAAAGTAGATAGGAAATATGCATCATCGTTACCTTTCTTAGTTAAATTTGAAAAAATAAGTACCAATGATATTACACCTTTTAACAATGCATAAACTAAGGTAGATGAAATTATTTTATCACCCTCCTTCAAATTCCAAGCTCAATGCAATGATTCTTTACAGCACATTGATATTACAAATGTATCTAACTCTTCTTCTATTTGTAATAATATGTAAAAAGACAACATGGTTGCTACTTAGTCTACCCTTGATTCAAAAATTGAAAGTGATAATCATGCTTGAATTCCAGACATAGATAGTGAACAAATGCATTACATTTCACTTACATATGATGACACATTACATAATAGTAAAAAGTTAAAATATTTCCCTTCTCTTTCTCTTAATGAGAATGTGGATGATACTTCTTCTACTCTTACTTCTATAAGTGAATTAAATTTTGATTTTGATGAACCATGGGATATGATGATTATTGTGATTATCATGAAGAGGACATATAATCTACACCTTTTAGTCTTTCTCCTACTTCACCTATCTCTCTTGTTAAACAAAACACTAGGTCACATGTAAACACACACACACACACACACACACACACACACACACACACACACACACACACACTTATTATTGTGTTCATAATTTACATTTATTTGAGAATAAAGCACCTTCTATTCAAGTAGCATGTGATACTTCTTTACAACTTAACAATATAAGATATACCAAGGAATCTCCCTCAACCCCCCTTACCATTGTAGAACTTGTTTCTCAAACTAACCTAAATAAGTGTGATAAATCATTTCCCTCTAACCATGTCCTAGATATCACACCTCCATAGGTTATTGACAGTAAACCAAACCTTTTTAAAAAATATTTCCAATACAATATACCAATGGTTAAGATAAATAATAAAATTCAAGCATTAAATGAGCCACTTGATGATGAAAATATACCTTCAATAGTATTCATTTATTTGATTCATGTTATGGGTGATTTAAAACAATAGGTACACCATCTCACTTTGGATAACAAATCATACCAATCTCGAGCTGATACCAATGTAATACATGACAACCCTATTATATGCTGAATCTCAACGACAAGGTTGCCACAAAATTTTTAGATACCAATATTACCTATATTTGATGGGAATGGAAACCCATACTTGCACCTTCAAGCTTATGAGAAATCCATGGCCCATAGTACAAATAAGTTGACTCTACTACAATTGTTTCCGAATTCCTTAGATGGGAAGGCACTAAATTGGTTTCAACATACAATCCTTAGTGGGTCTCTACACACATATGAGGAGCTAGAGATAGTCTTTCTCAAGTATTACATATAGAATAAGGGACCTCTAGTCACACATGAGAGGTTACCTTCATTACATCAGGGTGAGATAGATCCAAAAATTGAATACATTATAAGGTTGAAATCTTGTTTGCATGAACTGATTTACCAACTGATAGATTTAGAAGTAGAATACATCTTTGCTAGAAGTTTAATCTATCCTAGCAAGGAGAGACTACTATATCAAACATCAAAATCATTATGACATCTATGTAATGCAGTTATAACATTAGAGGTAGAATTGGGATTAATAATTACAAAGTTAGAGGTAGATTTGGATACAGATCCCTCAGAGCCTTAGTCATATAATTTGGTACAAGAGCCTACTCCACTTCAAATTAAGAACTCAGTATAATAGAGATCACTGATAAATATAGTCAATGAGGGAAAAGAACCACTCTACATAGCACTTACTATAATGAGCAACACATAAGATATACACAGAGGGGTTATACAATTTTTATATAGGGCTAGGCCTCATGACATTTTGATTACACTATTAGATAGGGGGATGATCACACTTCTTTCTACTCATCATCATACAACACACCATTTGAATTTAGTACCACATAATCCATGTTATAATTTTCACAAGATAAATGGATATTCAGATGATCATTATTATGAACTTTGAACTCATATTGACTAGTATGTTACTCGAGGCATCATAGAATTTACATAAGGGGAATCAAGACCTCATTCTCCATACTCTCTTAGATTACACTCTATGATGAAGTTATCCCAAAATTTTCCTTTTAAGGGATCATTGATTACTTATCCTATGAGCCTTATGACTTCTAGGACACTTATTTATGAGCAGTCTCATACACCATAGTTTTAGCAGTGATGATGACCCGTTCGTAGAGATTAGAATGTAGCTCTAATGAATACACCAATCGAGATATATGTTAATAAATACATAGATCAAAACATAGCTCCAGTGTGTACACCAATCAATATGTATGTAAATAAATATAAAGATAAAAATGCATGTCTAGTGCATACACCAATCAAGATATATGGGAAACTACAAAACCAAGGGCACAATTTTAGTTCAAACACCAATAAAGATATATGGGAATAATTATAGAGATAAGAATATAGCTCCAATGTGTACACATATCAAGATATTTTATAGAAACCATACCACTCAGAGAGAAGTTTCAAAAAGTCAACCAATCAATATTTTCACACCAAAGTCTACACATCTACACACTAGCAGTACATCACATGAAGCTCCAATTATAGAGTCTCCTTCTACATTTACACACCATGAGTAGTATGGTCATTAGTTATCCATTCCATCCAAGTTAAGATAGGGCATACATGCATAGATATTATATAATACCAAAAAAAAATCTATACCAATAAATATAAAATCCTAATCTATTACACATATGTCTAAACATTTATAACCATGCAAAAATATCATCATTTCAAATAATCAAACAAATTAAATAAACATCAAAACATGCAATATAACAAGATCTAATTACCAATCCAACTTAAACAACAAACATCCATATATAAAAATCAAAATATACTTTTAATATAAATATAAATATAGTCCATCACTCAATGATGTGGACATGACTATTGGGACTAGTTCCCTCACTCTCACTCTTTGATATATCAAAACTAAAACTAGAGGCCCCACTATCTTTATATCACTTGGATTGATGAATCCATCTACTCTCTCTCTCTCTCTCATGATACATTCCCAACTCAACATGATCTTAGTGAAGATGTATGTAGTCATCTACTATCTAACTACTATCCCCGCCTAGAGCATCAAGTGTAAGCATCACATGCCTATGTAACTCAACACATGCCTCATCTATATCCACCATCGATCACCTGTATGTTGTAGTAGCTATCATAGCTTGATTAAATAGATAAAAATGCAACCCAAATACATTGGTTTCCCTCTCCATTAATCCATCTTCCATGACATCATCAGGAATATACCATGTCAAATCATGAAGCATCAACTAAATAGTGATTTTATGGTACTTATCATCCCTTGAATCAACATATGTTGACATAGTTCATAAGATTCCTCATCACATAAAGATATAATCAAATTTACATAACATATACAAAAACATCATATTAACTTACCATCAATAACCTTTAGGGGATCTACATCCAATACATCCTCTACAATCATATCACCTCTTGAAAATTGAGGTTCACATCTATGGGTACCTCACCAGGCTGTGTAGGCCTCAATCACTCCCACATAATCTATATTTGGTATATTAATATAAAATTCCTACTCTATCAATGTAATATGAGATAAATCAATAATATAAAGCCTTGACATACTACCTAGCCTCACAAGAGCTTGAGGACTCCTCAACCATATCATAGGTGCTAGGGGCACATCCTACACCACACTAAACTATTGTGTGACCTAATCATACTAAAATTTCTCATATACATTGACCCAATTTTCATGTAGCCAATAACTTACCCAAATCTACCTCAACTAAGTATTATCCTCAGGATACCCCTCATAGCCCCTTTAGGGTCTCCAAATAATATCCCCTCCTATTAAAGTATCTAACAATTATCGACATTACATAGTACTACTCGTAAGTGCATGATAAATACCTATTCTTCTCTCTACAAAAAACTATGGATGAGCCTAACCATCCCATGCATGTGCCACCAACCTACTCATAGCTATTTTCTCATATGCTCAATAATGTAATAACAACAATGCTCCGATCCCTCCACCATACATATTTAATGTAAAATAATATAGATCCCTATATAAGTGAGCTAACATCATACAACCCCAAGACTACATAGTACTATTCTCCTTGATATCCTGAACTATATCATGCATCTTATAGGAAATAAAAACCCCACTCCTATCTACAACCATAAATGAAGATAAAAAAATGGCTAGGAACTTTTGTAATTGTAGAACCTTCGCAGTCATAATCAAGGTTAGCAATATGTCACTAAGACTCCCTGCATAATGGGTCCCAACCACTATGGTAGATAAATATCTAAAATCCCATTGTATGGACTGAGCACTTGTATCCTCCTACAATATCACTCATTTCCTAATGATTGATAATCATAAAATCATGTGCATATACTCTAATGTAATAGTCATCTCTTCATTGGATAACTAGACTATGCATGTATCTACATCTCATATCTCACACATTGAAATCATCATATGCTTATCCCAGGGCATAGGCTCCAAGAATGTAACATATCTTAAACCTAATTTATTGAGCACATCCATCTCAACATCTACCAGGGGTAGACCCCACAAGGTCTCCATCATACATCAAGTGTGAAACTCTCTCATGCAGGAATCAACCTATAAGACTACAACCAAATCAATCATCAACAATGTAAAAAAAACCATTAGACAAAAACACACATCAAGAACCAGTTAACTATAATTAGCATCACATCTCAAGATAGCTAGATATTAACACTATATATAGGATAGTAGCATTAGATAATATCACCAACTCTTGGACACTAGCACCAGGTCTTGGACAATAGCACCCAACACTAGACACTAGCACCATTCTTTGTAAAACAAGCCCTAAACAGGATCATTTTTAGTAAAAATTGTAAAAAAGAAAACATACATAACAAAAATAAGAAATAGTTTGGATTCCTACTAGGTGAACCCCCTCCCTAACCTGAATCTGTTCCTCAACCTCCTCATATCATATTAAGCTAGCTCCTCATTTCATCAACATATTTTGCTCACTCAAACACATAATTAATTTCAAATCAAATGCTCCAAGTGAATTTCCAAATCAATCACATGACCTATTTAAGTCATACTTACCTAATGCCACCTTATTAAGGTTAACCTTACATGTTAATTTAATTGACTAATATAAAACACTTAATATAATCATATCTAGAGAAATGTAGCTCTCATTTTTAAAACATTTCTTGCACATGGGACTTGACATCAATATGTAATGTCCCATATTGGTTAAACCAATATTATAGTCCATTTTAAATCTACAAAGTGATAGAAACAATATCACTATAGTTAAAATAACAATAAACAAAACATATATCCAATTACACATTCAAATATCAACTCTGTCATATTAAATACACTATTCAAACTTAAAACAACATTACACCTAATAATTACCACTAGTATAGCTAATCATTAACACTTTTGGATACACACCCTCACCAAAGTCTCATATCTCTCAACAAAAGGGGGAATAGGCATAGATTGATTCAAATGTATAGATTTTCATGCATACATAGACACACAGGTCGACATAGGTTCTCAAATATATAGACACACATGTTGACACAAGTATTCAAATTCATAGGTTCTTAGACATGTAGATACATATGTTTAAATAAATATTATGATTCATAGGTTTTTAGACATGTAGATACATAAATTTACATAGATATTTAGATTCACAATTTCTTAGATATATAAACACACAGGTTCACATAGGTGTTTAGACATATAGTATACACACACACACACACACACACACACACACACACACACACACACACACACACACACACACACACACACACACACACACACACACACACACACACACACACACACACACACATGTAGATGTATAATTTTGACTTAGGTATATGAGTTTATTCAGATATTCAGATACATATTTACATTACTTAGATTTAAGGATTAAGGGGTATGATGCAGAACATGTCTTTAGTTCTCATTTTTAGATTATCAGGTTACACTAAGTATCATCACCAATATCATCACTAGGTTCTCACTCATTTGAGTCATAAGACCATCTACAGTAGTTGATCCATAGTATTCCATTAGACCCAGCTCACATACTCAAATTCAATCCAAATATCAGAGTGGGGGCAAGTGAGCCTTGTTTCTCCACACATTCAGTTAACATACTCAGATTCAATCTAGCTATTAGAGTAGGGGTAAGTGAGCCTTGTTTATACACAAATTCAATTTACATACTCATATTCAATAAAGGGGACATCCACACCATGTGTTTCTTTTTCATATATTGCACTCTAGTTCCTATCTACTTCTCTGGCCAAGAAGTGGGCCAAATATAGATTACATTCACATAGGTAAATATAGGTATGCATTCTTATTTTCATTTTACTTTAATAATTTCATTTCATTGAATTAATATAATAAAAGGTGGGAAAATGTAAACACCCTAATTTGGTCAAGAAACCACAAGTACAATGTCTTTTATTTCTATTTCACATGATTCAAGTTTTACTGATGATTATAGTCCTTGTTCGCATGGCCATTCTGATTATTTTGATATTTCTTATGTTTTATTTTCCTTATTTATTATGCTCCCAATAGTCATAAGTCACCTTTTCCTATTCATAGGGCCCTTATCTTTTCTTGCTTGATTTTAGCTCTATTTTAGGCCTTAAGACACTAGTGACACTTTCAACATAGTAGTGCCACATGATGCTAGTGTCCACTTATGGATCTAGTGTTCGAAGACCTTTTCTCCCATGTTTGAGTCCTAACCCCTATGTGAGCATTCTCTTATGTTTTTTATCCCTCACTTTATGACTTTTTGGCCAACGAACAAGGTCTTACTTTCAAAACAAATTTCATTCTATACAAAGATCCTCATAATGCATTTTACATCTAGCACTTACTTTTTTGGCACATAATTACATAAAATCAATCGATAGCATAACTCAATAATGTGTATACTACTCAGTCATCACACCTACACATTGCATGATTGATCAAATAAGGGCCTAAGAAAAAAATCATTCTATCATACTATGAAAGTTGATGGTGTACATTCCCTAAGGGAAAACTACATGTGATCTGAGATCACTAGCATTAGGATTATTATAGGCAATGACCAAGATAACAAGGGTTCTGATTCATGTGATCGTAACATCCCACAACCCAGTTTTTCCTTCCATTTTTACATTTTATCCATTCATTATTTCATGTGTAATGGTATTCATTATGGTTTAAGGATATTCAACCAAAATAATTACATAGATGATCCCCTGAAGGACACAGAACCACCTATAAGACCTCTAAAACCTCTTGTAACTTCCCTAAAATTTTTAGATAGTCTCTACAAGGACACTAGTGCTAGAATTAGACACTAGTGCCATATGGTACTACTATAATGATAGGTGTACTATTGTCCTAAGCTAGATTTTAACAAAAAATTAGAAGATGAAAGGTTCTTGCATGTCTACTCAATCATTTCCAATACCCTAATTTGTGTAAAAATATGTGTATCTATAGATAAGTTCATTTTCTCCTCTCACTTGCTACTTTGGTAAAGTTTAATTAAATTAATAATTTTTAGTTTTTATCCTAGATTAACAACATAATCAACCCTTTAACTAAGTAGGATTTACACTATTAAAACCCTAAAATTTTAAAACACTATGTATTCTTATTTATATATGAATCTCATACTACTACTTTGATTTGTGTATGTGTGTGTGTGTCTATATATATATATATATATATATATATATATATATATATATATATGATGATGATGATGATGATGATGATGATGATGTTATGCTCCTCAATGTTATCATTACTATACATGTTTACATATTTTTCATAACATTTGTGTGACTTTTTATTTAGAGTTAAATTATTGTGTAGGCTTAACAAATCACCTCAAAAGAGGAGGCATACATAAGCTTGTTTTAGAGATCAGGTACCTATAGTATAATATATAGAAAAAAATCTATAAGGTTCACATAGTGGATCTAAGAAAATAGTCATAAATCACACATAAAAATAGTTTGGATAAGAACACTCCATTTAGATAGGAGAACCCACCACTATTGTCCAAATATGGTGTTATTTCCCTAGAACACAAAAAATAATCATTTCCAAATTTTATCAGTCTCAGGCAGTTCAATACATTTTATGATAGGTTCACAGTTTTAGTTTCTATCATATACTCAAATTTTGTCTTAGATTTTCTCAATTTTGGGCATCAAACATGACATGTGTTCTATGTTAACACACACGTTTTTTATTATAATTTCATTTGTTATTACTTATCCTTATAATACATATACACCATATATCATATTGGGGTCCTATGTGCGGTATATGGCTTCCTCACTCAAGTTTTTGCACTAGTTTTGCAAATAAAATGGTAATTATTACCATTATCCACATTGTATATGCTATAACCAAAGCATATTAATGTTTTTAACTAGTTTAGTGCCAATTCTTACACCAAAAATTAGCCTTATTCTATATGCAGTGGTTGGTTCACCTTTTTGCACTAGTTTTGTATCAAGTTTTTACACCAAAACAATCTAATAGGTTTCATATAGGGATTCAAAACTACTTAAATACTTTGGGTATGAAATTATGGAGTCAATAAAACCTTTATTTCTTAATCACATTAACTTATCGATGAGGATTAGGGAATTCATTGTCCAATCCAAGTCTTTCAATGTAAATGAAATCTCCAAAAATCCCAACCTCTTTAATCGCTAGTTTTGCACCAGAAAACTTAATGGTTCATGTAACTAATCATATGTATTCATTCTTTATCATTTATATCTATAAGTTCTCTTTTATTTACTTCTTTATTTCCATCTTAAAGTAAATAATCCTTTTATACATATTTATTTATAAGTTCACATGAAACACATTCAATGTTGTGGCTTTCATTTATGACTACACTTCACATGTAAGTTTAGGTATGAAATTTTCCTTTTACTAGAGTAATTTCACTTTGATACATTAATATAATAAAATAGGGGTAAATTTAGACACATATATTAACATTTAAGTTAAAACAATTCACTTATGATCACATCCTTGACACACTTATCTCATGCCCTATTCTAGGGACCATTTTCCTTCACTTTTATCATGATGACTCATTCTTGAAAGTAACCCAAATCACTTTTGAATGCATTTATATAGAATGATCAATATCTCAATCTAATTATCATATTTAATCATACCTCCATCTTAGAAGCTCTTTCCCCTAGGATAATAGTGCCCCATCTGGATAATAACACACCTGCTATTGTCCACCTTGAAAACAACATCCTCCCACTATTAAATTTTTATTATCCATAATTCAAAAGTTGTGTAAGGGTCACTGTAAAATTTTATCAAGCCCCATAAAAATGAATTCCAAAAATACCACTATAAAATCACATTCCAAACCATTTTTAACACAAGAGGATTCTACACTAAAAAGAACTAGAATTCTAATTTCATATTGAGATCAAATTCCCTATTTCTTCCAATTCTGATTATATAAACCCTAATAGCCCTGAGCTAAACTCTGAATACACCTCCAAGGTCAAAATTCATACTTAAATCACTTAATCACACCAGTATTGCACCAACATTTAGCATTTTACACCAATTTCACACACACCACCATAACATGGAAAAATTACATGGAGTTTGATTCCTCTTCAGAGTATTGTTATAGAGGAACACTCAAAATAAGGGGTGTTGAGGTCAAGAAAAAACTCAAAAATTGACCCCTTTTTACACTATGATTTCATTTTTTATTCTTATCTATTGAGCTCGGGTTTCAAGTGGAATAAAAATTATTCAGTGGTTTGTGCATCAGATCAAAAGTTCCCATACAGTCCACATAATATATAGGTGAAGGCAAACATAACCTAAAAAATTGATAAATCTAATTTTTTAGGATGAGGCCACCCTATTTAGATAATATCACCTCCACTATTACCTAGTTACAATACTATTGTCTAAGAACCCTACCATCTTTTGTTTTGGGTCTGCACTCAGTCAACACAATCTATCACTTAGACTCAGATCTAGAAACATTCCACATCTTAGTTTTCTATCTAATTTTATATTTTATTTTGCATTTTCCATATTTAGTATATTTCTAAATTTAGTAAGTTATAAGTCAGTTTGTAACATTTATTTCATATCTATATAAGTTTGATTTTGCACAGAAGTTTAACATATTTAGGTAATCTATTTCTTTAGTTTTTTAAAAATTTGATAAAACACTAGGAAAAAAAAAGAAAAATATTTTTTTTTGCATGTCACTAACATAAAACATAGACACAAGTGGCATAATAATCAAACTTTTATCTCAGTCAAAGCAGATAAGTATGTTATCAAAGGACAAGACCAACTAGCATTATTGTCCAAGAAACATAGACCTATTCAGACATAAGCACAGACTCTATTCATGATCTTGAGATGTCACACTCCTATTTCGTTTTGTTCCTTATTATTTGACACCTACTACAATCAACCAAAAAATGGGAAACACTAATTGTGTTAATCTTATTTTTAATTACTATTTTTAGAAAATGCCACTTATCAATCAATTTTAATCAGTTATGATTTACATTCAAAATTATACTTAAATGTCATATATTATAATATAACTAACTAATCAACATTTGATACTTATTAAACACTATTACATCCAAATATGGTAAAATAACACCTAATTTTTGTATAGGCATTGTAATTATAATGCTATTATTTTTTAGTAGATCATTAGTTTAACTTAGCTTCTTATTGGTTCATTATACTTTATGTTGGGACATGTATAACCCTTCCTTATCATCATTCATTTATGAACACATTCAAATTTGGCATTTTTATACCTCAAGATGCTCTCATATATTATTATAGTTTTCTAGGAATTTTTTAATGGATTTGATCACCTCGAACATTATCCAAACAACCTAATACTAGTTTAACCAATCTCAAACCATTCTAATAGTGTTTTTTTTAGTTATGGGTCCTTTGGCTCCTTTCACCATGTTTTTTTATGCCTTGATTATAATATTACCTACTTGCACAATGTTGTATTGCATGCTAATAAGTTCTTAAGTTAAATTATAGAAGTATATATATACATAATCAATGTAAAACATTTAATATATGAATAGATCACATCTAAGGAATTATGACACTCTAAATTTTATTGCATTTATATCTATTAAAGAGTTAATGTTGCATGCTTTTACCAAAATAATGACTAGTGATATAATTGTAGATGATATTTATGGATTATATAATACCTTAGTCTTGTACACTTGGAAAACTTAGACCTTGGTTGTTGCTTCTAATTATGGACCTTTCCCACTTTTACAAGTCTCACATATGCTCTATGTTGTGCCCCTTGGCCTATATCTCTTATTTTGACAAGTCTTATATTGATGACCCAAGCCTTATATCTTGACCAAAATGCTTATAATATACTTATATTCCATATTTACAAGTTCTAATCTTGTACCTACTTTCCTACTCCTTAAACACTAACATCCAAGATAGACATTAGCATTAAAGTTAGTGTCCTAACGATCTAATGCCATAAAGTCATCAAATTTTTAAATGAAACATATCCTAATGGTTGGCCTACATGTTTTAATTTGAGTTATTACTCTAAAGGGATTGATATAAATATAAGATCAACCCTCACTGATTCCTCACTTAACACCGCCTAGTAAAAGACCAAAGAGATCTATCAAAAACACTCTAGAAAGAGTTTAATTAAATAATACTTCCATATTTAAACACAAATCATAGGTACAACATATCTACTAATCTAAAGTAATAAATTAAAAACCTATGAACTCAATTTTACAAGTTACAAGTTAGATCATTATTGTACTTACTTTCCACATATTACATGATTCACACACAAGCCAACATGTATGGGAGAGATACATGAGTCTAAAGCCCTATTATAGAGTGTTGGATATGTAGGTAGTGCCCTATGATAGTAGGGTATTTGGGGTAAATTTAAAACCATGTGCCCACCAACTAATTTCCCCCAAGGTCACTATGATGATGAAGAACTAATGTTTCATAAATTCATAAGGAGAAAAAATCCATGACCCACACCTAAATGCACTAGAATGAAGGTGATGTAAAACCCAGAGCATCCATGTGGTTGCATACTTTTTCAATAGGTATTCTATAAAAGACACTTGCATCAAACCCATACAATATCATTGATTCAACTATCTAAGGCTGACATTAGTGTTTAGAGTGTCAGAAGCATCAAATCCAAAATCTGATGACTATTCTAAAACCATCTCCCAATCTATTTCCTTCTCATTCTAGATCCAACACTGTATTAGCATTAGAACCAACTAAGTATATTACTTCTTTGTCATTTCTGTGCATAGCTTAGTGGTACATTCTATATTTAGCCTATACACAACATAATAAATTTAATGTATGCTTATATTTAAGTTTATAACTCAATTGGATTGTTTTATATCTGATTATCACCCTTGTGTATTATCATCTCTATATTATTAACCCTTATACCATAAAGGATAGGATAATACATCTTATCCAAATTTAGGGTTAAACATTTGGTGAACCCAATCTTTGAACATCATTTTTGCACAAGCATACCCTATAGGATGCTTATTACATGCTTTGTCCTAATCTTTATTTACTTTATATATTTTATCATGAATGATATTGATTGCTTTCATGACTATGATTATGAAATTCTCAAATTTCTATCAAATAAGGGGTAAAAGCTAATTACTCTTGTATCCTTCTAACTGCTAAAGCTTCTAACCTCAAAGCCTTGAATGGTGGTACCTATTATCCTTTTAATCAGATCCATGCTCCCACCAATTAAATAAATGTATTGAGCCATATTAACAAATATAAAGAGCATTTACCCATACTTCCTACACAACCATTATATAATTTTGGTCTTTAATGTTTACAAAAGTAAGAATACAAAGGCCAAGGACTGGGAAAATATGAGCAAGGTATAGTCCAACCTATGATTACTCAAAATAATATATCTTGAAAAGGCTTATGATTTTCAAAAAATTACATGAGGCCCCAATAATGCAAGACATATAGGAATGCCCTTCATGCAAATTTTACCACATAAGTGGGTACACATGACCAAGATGCTCTTTCATTTGATCGTAAAAAAAAGGCAAATACATTAAAAATTTGTGAATGATTTACAAATTCTATACCAAAAGATAGGCCTCAACTAAAGATTGTTCAAGCTCAAGTTGTTATACCAAAATCAAATGAAACAAGTTCTTTCAATGGTCTAAGCTATTAAAATGATATACCAAAAGTACCAAAGTTCAAAGATCCCATACCACTACCAAGTTACCATACATCTAATGATCATGAACATGAAATTGTTATACATGAGGACAATGATACTCATATGCACAACTTAAAAAAAGGTGGTGGGATGCAACCAATGATAACACCTATGATAAACACCTCTATTCCCATGGAATATCTTATGTCTATGATGACCACTATTAGGGAAATTCAAAATTAGGTTTATATACTTCAAATGTAAATGGATTTCTATAATAATAGTGCATATATAACATTATTCAATAATCAACCTCTTGGAAAATGTATACTTGAATATCCTTATCCAAAAGATTTTAAATTTCTATATTTACCTTTATTTTTGAGACACAAGGACCCATTCAACCACATGATTAACTATATACATTATTTTGGTCAATGGGCACATGATGACAAACTAATTCTAAAGGTTTTCCATATAATTATTTTTTATGTGGCTCATAATGGGTTATATAGTTTAACAAATGGTTTCTTAACAAAATTTTTACAATTGGAAGATGTATTCTTCATCTATTTGAATATCCACAAGGTTCCAAAACTTATATTAGAATATTTACAATATTTCAAACAATGTGATGATGAATCCCTTCAAGATTATACTATTTGATTCAAAATTGCATCATATGAGCTAACATCTAGACCCTAAGATTTGGAATTATAATTTATCTTTAGTAGAGGCCTTCTTTACCCATTAAAGGAAATAATATTGCATAAATAATATGAGTCATTTACCCATTTATACAATGACATGCATAGATATGCTTCTTTCATAATTACTCATTCAATGGACCTTAACATATCTCCCTCCCAATTTAAAAGTTTTATTCCTCACACAAAGGATGGCGATAACTTACGCAAGGAACATTATGAACAAAAATATGGTATTCCTAATATTTATATGACCAGTTTGTAAATGTTACTTAATGTGGGGCCAATATAAGGTCCATATCTTATATAAGAATGTCAAAGTGAATAACAAAAAAGCATCCATGCTAAAAATATTTAACAACTACCTTATACATGGGTGGTGATTTTTTTTGTCATAACCATATTGATCCTACACAAGCAAAAAATACTTGCAATGTAAGATGCTTACAAAAAATTGGCTTCGATCTAAAAAACTTACAAAATAAAGGAGGTTGGAAAAACTCCTTGGGAAACATACTAATATCAAATACTTGAGGTCCTAAATTAATTAAAACATGGGTTTGGGTTATGCCTACCATATCTCCATATACACTTACACTAGGAAATATTTGGCTGTACCAAATAAAATCAAACATTGATCCAAATAAGAAAGGTATTACCTTTCCTCAGGAAGATAAATACATATTCCAAATGATAACATTAGTTCTTCTACTACACATGCAAAACATGAGGAGGAACATGTTATGTACCTTTTCAATCTATCTAATCATGATAAAAATAATGTAATAGATCCAACTTAAGGTTGTTAGACACCAAGAGAGGAGATGCCTATGATCATCCATTGGATGAGATCATAGAGTAGTCTCTTCAAATATTCTACAAATACTAAAAAAAACTAAAACATTTAAAAATCCAAAAGCTTTTTTAGCACCTACATGTTCTATCACCTCCTTAGAATTTATGTTTTAGTTCCATGTTTATGGATGGCATAGTTAGATACTTCTACATACATACATGTGTCACACTTCTACTTGAATGTGATATAGGCATACACATATACATGATATTTTTCTATTTTGGGTGTTTGGCTTTACCTCTACTCATGTCATGCAGACATTAGGGGCATTTTCTTATTTGATCTTAATACATAGGTTATATTATTTGTGATCACTCTAAACTATCATGTCTGAGCTTACATAAGTACTTACACATGCTCTTATCCATGAATATATCTTACATAGGGTAATTGATATACTACACACTTGAAATTTTTTCCTAACACACATTGATCCATGGGATACTATGACATGTTTATGTTGGTTGCTTATAATTTACTTTATGCACTTCCTCGAGTGTCTTGCCTTGATATTGTATTCATTGTTCAAATACTTGAATATGCTCCTTTGCTTGTGGCCCTTGTGCCTATGTATGATTTTATTGAAATTTGCATATGTCATTATTTATTATATGGACATTTGAATATATCATTCTTGATTTTTTGGACATTTTACTAAGTCATGTCCCTTTGATTATGTGACATTTGAACACACCCTTTGTTTGCAGTCTTCTTGGACCATTACATTTTGAATTGATTTTGAGTGCTCTTATGTGTGTGTTTTTTTGGTTTTTGAGCTTACACTATTACTATATAGACATTTCTATGATATTTATCATGCATATTAGGCCTTCATGTGATCAAGTTAGTTCTATGTACTTTAATGATTTATCTACCTAAACATGTTCCTTCTATATACTACATGGTTACATTCATAGATTATAAAATTATCTTATCTTTTTTAGGTGAGGTAACTATCAGTTCTTATGTTTCCCTCACCTTAAAAGGGGGGGGGAATATTAGTGGGGGTATGCCATAGAGGCATGCTATCCAAACTTGGCACAGTTTTTAGATTCAATGTGGGCATGCTTTGGAAGCATGTTTTCCATACTCATTCAGTATATGGTATTAATTTTAGTTTTAAAGTTCAATGGGGGAATGTCATATAGGCATAGATTCCACACGTTAATAATTTTTAGATTCAGTGGGGGTATGATTTGGAAGCATGCCTTTCGCACTTATTCACATTTGGAACTATTCTTAGATTCAATGGAGGCATGCTTTGGAAGCATGTTATCTACACCTATTCAGTATTCAACATCTCTGGATTATAGTGGGGGTATGTTTTAGAAACATATTCTCCACATTGTAACTTATACCAGTTTTCATATTTCTCTATATATGGTGGGGACATGATTTGAAATCATGTTCTCCATACATAGTTTTTTGAATTGACCAAAGTACATAATTATATAATATAGATTCACAATTAAGGAAAAATTCTATACATTAGTACCATTGTTATACATACTTTTAGCATGAGACATATCTAAGGTGAATATGGTATGCAATGTGTGCCTAATATTATAAAATCCAAATCAATTTCAGATTCCAAAACTATTTTATGGATTATTATCATATCATAGATTTTTCATATTCTTACCTTGTGAAATTTTATGGACTTTATTGAGTCAATCTACTGTAGTAGTTGCTTTGATTTTTGGTATGGTTGAGGTGATCAAATCATTCAATATTTATAGGTTTTTATGTTGGACTTGATTATATCATATATCCTCACTAGTTTATAAGTATCATTAAGTTTAAAGGTTGAGCTAATCTCAACTAAAAGGTGGAAACTCACTTATGATTCAATGTTGGGGGCATGGGCATTCCATCCTCTCTCTCTCTCTCTCTCTCTCTCTCTCTCTCTCTCTCTCTCTCTCCCCTTGGATATATGCACTTTAAATATTTATCTTTATTTGTCCTAATCTAATTTTTAGATCCTTATAATGATACATCTTTTTCAAATCAACTTACCAATGACAAGGTGGTTACATCAACACACATGTGTACTCTTAAACATTTCTCTTTCAATTTAAATCTATTAAAAAAAAATTAAACCCTAAATGTAGCATGCTCTTGGTTGCATGTTAATCACCAATAAAGCACTCAAGTTAGGCACACAAGAAGACAAGGTGTCTTATACACATAAGAGTATACATTATTTTTATTTAAACTAGCAATTGCATTACTAGATTAAAGTGGGGATAAATGTAGATGATATTAATGGATTATATAACACCTCAATCTTGTACAATTAACAAACTTAGACCTTGGTTGTTCTTCCTAGTTCTAGACCTTTCTTGATTTTAAAAGTATCACATATACTCTATCTTGTGCCCCTTATCCTATATATATTAGTACAAATAGTCTTATGTTGATGAGCTAGGCCTTCTATCTTCCTAGAATGCTTAAAATGTACTTATCTTCAATATCTATAAGTTTTGAGCCTGTACCTATTTTCCTACTCCCTAGACACTAACATCCAGGATAAACACTAACATTAAACTTAGTGTCTTGACCCAATGCAAGTGTCTAGTGCCTTAAATTCATATAATTTACAAATGAAACATATCCTAATGGTCAGCCTAAGTGATTTAATGTGATTCATTACTCCAAAGGGATTTATATAAATACAAGATCAACCCTCATTCATTCCTCACCTAGCACCACCTAGAAAAAGACCAAAGAGACGAAGGCAACTTATCAAAAACACTATATCAAGCATTAAATTGAACAAATAGTCCCTATTTACACACCAGTCATAGGTAAAACACATCTATAGGTCTAAAGTACTAAATGAGTATCCCATGATCCTACTTTTCCAAGTTATAAGCTAGGTCATTATTGTACTTGCTTTCCACATATTACATGATTCACACAAAAGACAATGTATAGGGGAGAACTACATGAGTCTAAGGCCATCCTCTGGAGTATTAGATATGTAGGAAATTCTCTTTGACAACATGGTCTTTGGGGTCAGGTTAATACTTATGTGCCCACTAACCCATTTCCTCCCAAGGTCACCATGATGATGAAGAACTAAGGTTTTACAATTTCATAAGGAGTGACAATCCATGACCCAGATATAAATGCATCAAAGTAAAGGTGAAGTCAAACCCAAAAGAATCTAAGTGGTCACATACTTTTTCATTAGGTATTCCATACATGACACTTTTATTGAACCTAGATAGTAGCATCAACATAACCATCCAAGGTTGATATTAGTGTCTAGAGTGCCAAAAGCATTATACCCAAAATATGACAACTATTCTAGAACCATGTACTAACTTATTTCTTACCTATTCCAAATCCAACATTGTGTTATAATCATAACCAAGTATATTACTTATTTTTTATTTCCATACATAGCTTAGTGGTAGTTTCTATATTTAACCTATATTCAACATAATAAATTTAGTGTATGCGTATATCTGAGTTTAGAACTCAATTGGCTTATTGTAGATGTGATTATCAACCTTGTGAATTTTAATATATATATTATTAACCCTTATACCATAAATAATAAGATAGTACTTCTTATCCAAATTTATGGTTAAATAATAATATATAGATCGATTACTTGCTTATATTTCATGTACATGAATGATGACTAGCACTATCATATATAGATATTTGCTTGATTACTTGTATGATTTATAATTTATAATTTATCATAAAATAAGGCAATAATTGAGGTATTGGTCCCTCACCCCCCACAAAAAAGACAGCAAAATATTTATATCCTTACAAGGTATCATGGAGTGGAATAGGGATTGAGTAAAGGAGAATGAATTATTGAAAATTTACACACTAATTCATTGATTTGGGAGAGGTTTTTGTCAACAAAGAAAAAATATATGGATTGAAAATTTTTTAGATTGATCTTACTTATTCTTCCATTGTTAGAGCCAAATTGACACTTTCATGATAAACAACCTTTATCAAATAAGTTTGATACAAGTTTGCCATTATTAGGAGAGTTTGAGTTTGGTTATGTCATTAAACCACAATCATCTTTTTGTATTTTATTATACATTATTTCTACACCTACTTATCAATACTTTCAACATCTGTTAAAGTATAGGTGAGTCATAAATTAGGTACACCCTTTGTCAATTATCTACATATCTAAGCACTTACATTGAATGAGAGAGGTCAAAGGATATATCAGAGTGAATTAATACAATGGATAAAAAAGTAAATAGTGAAAAATAGATTAAAACTTATTTGTAAAGCTATATTATGCAATGTTATGTATAAGATCCAAAAATTCAGATATATGATGTTTATGTGCTTGTAATATTTGTATCACCCATTTATTATAAAGAATAGAATAATGTATTAATGAAAAAAATTAAGATGAAGCATTTGTCGAACCATTATAAGAGTTGGTAATAACCACTATAGTACTAACATTATAGGAGTTGGGTGGTATCATAGAAGAGGAATTATTACTTTGTGATATGCATACATGTGCTAGTGATGATATTGAAGTTACTAGTAGAGATACATATGCTATAGAGTAACATTGAGACACCATAAATTGATATAGTGTCCTCTTGGATAAAATGCCCCTCCTTGAAGATAAATGTCCCTATTGTGTAAAATTATAGTTAGTAACCTACTCTTTTATAACCTATTTTCTTTGGGAATTACTTGACCTACTTTGACAATTTGAAAGAGATATTTATTGATGGCATGTCTATTTGGATTTGTCATAAAATATTTAATTTTGTTCTAATGATGAATTGTAGACATGATTTATCTCTACTTACTAAATTGTCTCTACAATTTTTAAAGTGTCTACAAAAGGTGTAAAATAATGGCACAAGTGTTCTATGTTAAAGATTGGATGCAACCCGTTTAATAAGAAAGATTATGCTTGAAATAATTATCTCCCAAAGTGGACAAATCTTGTAATAAGATATTGTTAATCTTGAATTTTGTAGGTGAAGCCAAACTTGATTATAAATTTTAAATGTTTGTGGTATTCAATGTTTATCATGGAGTTGCTTGTACATATCATTTTACTATTGCATAATGGTTTGAAATTTATGTTAAATTCCTCAATGAACTGAAAACCTCATTTTGAGATGAAAGAGTTGTTATTAATGGTGGTATAGGATAAGCTACATCAATTAGTTATAGAGGAAGGAAACCCAAACAACTTTGAAAATGGTTGTTTATGGTACAACATAGAGCTATATTGTAGATATGTTAGATGAAAGGAATAGTTTCATCCATTTGGGTTGATTATTTGAGTTTTACTTTATTATAACATACACTATCATCATGTTTACTAGTTATGTATGTCCATCAGTATGAGGATGGAATGTGATTGACTTATTCAACTTTGTGTCTATCATAAACCAAATCAATTTCTATCATGACTCAAGTATATTGTATCCCTATCAAATAAGATAGTTTTTGGTATTCCAAAGTGGATCCATACATGTTGATAATATAATTAATTTAATTTTAAAGATGAATTTATTTCCTAAAAGATATACAAATTGATATCTTTGAGATTATATCACTACTCTATAAACATAATCATTACCATTCTTAGTAGCATGGTATCCTAGGAGAAATCCCATGAAAACATATTCCCATGGTCTTATTAGAACAGAGATTGGTGTATACATACCCTTATTCTATTTTAATTGTTTGGAAATTATGTATGTGGTATAATACCTTATGTATTTGACAACATATGACATGAGTTATGGCCAAAAGAAGTAATTTTGTAACACTAAAAAGGTATTTTAAACTTAGTAATGTCTCACAACCTTGTTAAAATGAACTTCTTATATCATTTTTTTTATCTCTCTCCCTCATGCAATACACATATGTTCCCAAGATGACATAGGAGTCCATATTTAAAATATAAATTTGGAATTAAAATTTAGAAAATAAACTTCTGATAGATATCTAAAAATTTTAATTTCAAAGTATAAATTTTTTTTCAAGTGTTTACATCATGTCCACATACATTAAGCACAATGAGAAGTGTATGAACTAGAGGTCAACTTAGAAAATATGCTATTTGATTCACACTTACCTTATTATACTTGATGTTCATATGAAACTATTTAAGATAAGAAGACCATTTATGATATCATTTTTCTTGTAACTTGTTTTGAGTCTAAAATAACTATAGTGATTTGTGATCTATGTGAACCATTGTCTCCTTTCCCAGTATGTAATACTTCCAATGTTTATATCATTGTAAAATATAATATAGATAGATTTAATATGTGGGATAGTTCCTTACTATCAAAGTGAATGTTTCACTATAGTAAGAACCTGGGCGACCATTTGGAATGAGGATTTATTTTTGTGCATAGTCAAATGCATAAATCTTTATCTCAAATAGTTGTTGAATATCAAGTAACAAAAGCATTTCTTCAGATCAAATTTTGTATGTTGATTATTAAAATGAATAATTTTATGTGTCTAAATAAATGAAACTTGATTTGGTTCTACCTTTGGTAAATTGGTTTAGAGGCTAAGTCATATGAGAGAAACTGAGTACAAATAGCCTATGAAATTTTATAGTCCCAAGAAGTTACAAATTTATATGAGATTACTTGATGTTTCCCAATATTAGATGAATTGAATATTTTCCAAGTCCACATGAATTCCTTGTGCATCTATAGTGTATATTGTGCATGTGAAATTAAACATTTATCCATGTTAGCATTTAAATTATGCTACCAAATTTTTTAAAACACTTATTCAATATGATGTAGATATTCATCCGATGTTTTTATAAAGATTAGGATGTCATCAAGGTATAATACAAGTGAATTAGTGAAAGGAATGAGAATTTAATTCATCATCTATATAATTTTTAAGGTGCATTAGTTAACCTAAAGGGAATAACCAACCACTTATAAAAGCTTTATTTTTATTTGAAGGCTTCTCTTTTAGATGTCGTTAAGTTCAATAAGAAACTAATGATACCCAAAATTGATATCAATTTTGATTAATAATTGTCCCCATAGAGTTGGATGATTAGGTCTTAAATCCTAGGAAGAGGATAACTAATCTTCATTGGGAACTTATTAAGAGATTTTTAATCAATTCACAACCTCTATGTCTCATCCTTCAATGGTGTAAACACAATTGGGTTATCATAAGGTGATGAGTGGGATCCGATGTGTCTTTTATCCATGAATTCATAGATCTACCACTTAAAATCTTTGATTTACATAAATTATTTTTAGTATAGATAGGCATTATCTAGATGTAGTCTTGGGATTAAATCAATGGTGTGTTTTACCACATAGAGTGTGGGCAATTGTTTAGGTGATTGTAAGATATGATTTTATTCTCCAAGCATGACATTAAATTATTTATTATATACTACTATAATATGAATTGTTATCACAAGTATATTATCATGTTCAAGTATTTCCATCAATAGTACAAAATTCATACTAGAAATAACTACCTTCTTACACTACTTTGTTATAATAAGGGAAAGCTTAATAACTACTTCTGGTATGTAATATATAAAATCACCAACACTTATGAAAATATTTATAGAATTTTATTCATAAACTATATTTCAATGATAAATATAGGTTTTCCAAACTAAAATATCACATACCTCTAATGACATGACATTACAAAATGAAAACACCTTGAAAAAACCTGATTTTATATAATAGGTGGAACTTTTGAGTGACACATTGCTAAGATATAGAATTAAAACATCTAATGGAGTATGGATGAGAGTGAATAATTAGTGGGAAGATAAATATTTTAATTTATTCAACAAAAATAAAATTTATTTTAGCTTCAATTAACCCAGGAGGATTTATGCCATTAAATATTACTATAATTTATCATTTTTGCATATCCAACCTCATGCTAAGATCAAAAAAATAAACATTATTTTTGTACCTACATGATGATTTAAAATATCACACTCCACTTCTAAATTACCACACAACTCTTGCAATGTTAATATTATAAACCATAGCTTGTCACTAATGATAAATAGTGACATCTTGACCTTCATTGGTTATGAAGCGGTTGTTACCAACTCTTGTAATGGTTCAACCAATACTTCATCCCCATCCACTATATATTAATGTACACTTACATTATTTTTAGTTAGCTATGTATATAATAATGTATTTAGGGAGTACATAGTCACCACACATATGATCTCTCTAATATTGCACAAAACTTAGCATAATAAACTTTGATATTATAGTTAGACATTGTTTGTAATCGTCTTATCTGATTTCATTATTCATTAAAACATTTCACATTCATATTCTATATATTTTACAATTCACTTCCATTCATAACTCAATTAAATGTGTTTAAGTAGGTTATCCATCAGGTCTCCTCCTAGGCCCTGTGTCAATGGTATTAGAGCATATAAACTTCCTATCATTTAAAAGTGGTATGGTGGTGTTTATAAAAATTATCAGTTTATATGCCCACTCATATGAGGTCTTAGTATAAGAAGTTAGGGATAGATAATTGTGACCCTTTATCATACCTTCCCTAATGTCCTTAAATGGGAGACAAATTTTTATCCATGCCAAAATTTTAATTTCTATAGAATATTATAGAGGATGCATTAAAAATATAATGGGAAGGTTTGTAAGAATGTCATGCTTATAAAAGAAAAAGTATCATTGATCATTTGTAACTAGTTCTAAAGCAACAAATTCATACTTACACTTCTAATTCACATTGAGAACTTAGTGTTCAAATACCCTACAAGCTATAATTCAATCTAATCATCCCTATGTTTAAAGGAAAAATTGATGCATATATACTAAATAATTGGATTAACCTAATATATTCATATTATGTGGTTAATCAATTTTATAATAGATAAAATATTACATTCACTCTTTTGAAATAATATTTATTAGTAAATAAATTGTGGGAACACTAATTCACTTCACACAAAAATCATGATGATGAAGTTAAATTAAACGTAAACACATGTTTTTACACATGGAATGGTTTGTATAATCACGTAAATAAACCTATTATATTTTTATAAATTGTGATGACTAATACATAAAGTTATTTCAGTCGTACTAAGGCAAAGAAAAATCTATGTAACAACACACATATACCTTTCATAATTTGGCATCTAAACTTGGGATTCAAGATTCAAAACATAACCTTATTTTAAAACATATGTTGGACTTGAGACTACATATCTAGTTAGATATAGATTTCTTACAAATTTCTTCATTGAGATAATCCTACATATTTTCTTTAAATTTTGAGGCAAAGTCCAAGGCCAAAACTAAGATATAATATTATAAGTCTTAGACCAATAAAAAATATAAATCTTCTAAACAAAATTCCAAACCATGAAATGGATTCAAGTTCCCTCTAAAAAATAAGTAACAATCATCAAATGACCAAAATAAGCAGACCAATACTAGAAAGTGGTGTTTAGTTCACAACTGTAGAAGTCATTCTAATGAGGAGTTTTACACTAGGAAGACTCTACTTACACATATTAAAGTAGCATTTACAAACACAAAATAATTATAAAAGGGTAAAAAAAATCATGTAATTTGAACCTAGTACCATGGTGGGTACAAATATCTCTACTACCCCTGTAGAAACATAGGAAGTAAAAATATTTTTCCATTCCAAAATGTGGATCAATGCTCAATCAATACACTTAATCATTGCCAATGGGATTTATAACAACCTAATTTCTCTTGAAGTGGTTCATATATTGAAATTTCCACTAAAACCTCACCCAAAACCATACTCTCTTAGATGGTTCAGTGCAAGATTTAAGAAAAATATCACTCAGTATTGTGTATGGGAGTATAACATCAATACTTTTCAAAATACATTCCTTTGTAACATTGATCCATTATAGTTATGTGATGTTTTACTTGGTCAGCCATATACTTACCATTGACATGCATTCTATGAGGAAAATCTTAGAAATTTTGTCATGTCTATTGGTGATAAGAGATAACATGTACCATAAATATCTCCTCATATATCACTCATTAGTGCCAAGAAATGTAATATCATCACATCAACTATAAATTTTGTGCTTTTGATGGTGAGATCTAAACTTAAGGATGAAATTGTGATACCAATTTGTATTAATATTACTCAAGTAGTAGTAAAAAATACCTTAGAGTTGAACTACAAGTTAGAAGAATACAAGGATATCTTTTAATCATTAAAATAAGTTCCCACACAATGTGCAATGTGTTGGTTTGGTTGTTCCACAACATATTTTCTTATGTTTTTGTTAGTAAATAAATTAAATTAATCTTGTTAATGAGTTTTTTGGTTCATAGGAATTAGTTGGATCCCGTAACCACCCATGAAAACTTCATAAGCTTTCTCCTTCTTTGTAAATAACAACTTGAAATAATACATTATCAAATTTTGTGTGGAAAAAAATATTCATGATGGAATTCCTCTCCCATTCCTAGAGCTAATAGTGGTATCAAAGTTTGGTAATGGAGGATTGAAGATGTGAAAATATTTTTGGAGTATGTTTTGGCCAATGGCATGTTTTTTTAAGCATCCAATTTTCCACTTTTTATTTTTATTAGTAAATATCCAACCCTAGTGGTGTTGTAAGCCATTGTATGGATTGAAAGCTTTAGATAAATTAAGTTGTATGGATTGAAATCTTACCTCAACATAGTTTATATGGCCCATAAAATTAAAATTTTAATTTATACAACCTAAGAAACCTATTGGAAGCATTTTTTATAGTCTATGATCAATTCAAAGCTTTGATTGGTATTCATACTACTTCAAACATGCCTAAAATCTAATTTGTATGGCCTGAAACAATAAATATGGGTGTTTTGGCTTAGATAAAACATTTTTATGACACTCACACTATCAACAATTAGATATGCACATCTCTGGTATGAATTTCTATAATAAAACTCAATTTTGTTCAATTTTGAAGCATCATAATAAAATTTGTACAGATTTTTCACCTTCATTGCATCTACACATTCCTTTGCATCATATGACATCCTAAAATAACATAATGACATTCCCCTACTCATAAGTATAATATGAGCATTTCTTGTTAATTTTGGAAAGTTGAAACCTATAAAAACATTTATTTGTATGGACTTTTTCCATTCTCTATGAGCTTGTATGGATTTATAAAGACTTCTGGAATATATCTCAATAGCATGTCATCCTTGGTAATGGCATGAGTGTAGATAATAATAATAAAATTTTGATCAATATTAAGGTTTCATGGTCCCCACCAAGATTTAAAGAAAGATAAAGTTTTATTTTTCATAATTTTTCATGGGTGAAAATAATTACATGGAAAAATATTTTTTTAAAATGTTCCCATACATAAAAATCATGTTTAAATAGAAAGTCTTCTATTCACAACTTGTAAATGCTTAAAGAGTAATTGGTAAAACATATTTTATATGGTATGTGGAAACATTGTGGTCAAGTGTTCCAAACCTCCAAAGAATTCTTTTTTATCATATTTAATTTTGTCACATTTTTCATTGTGATCATTGTGTCACAATAATATTTTTGACTAGTCACTATATTTTCGACTAGTTATATTTTCGACTAGTTGCTATATTATGTGACTAGTTAATTTATAGGATTTGGGATGTTCTAGACACATAAAAATGGTTAATTATATGATTTGAAACATATTATTATGATTTTTTCATTAAATTTATTAAAAATGATGTATACAGGTGCATATTTGGTAGAAATTGACACCTTCAAAATGATAATTTTCATGACACCTCATGCTTGTGTTTATTAGAGACCGTATCATCCTTTATAGGTCCCTTAAGATATTTTTAATTGAAAAATTTTAAGTGTCACAATGGAGGTTGAAGGATCTATTAGATGTTGGAGGACTATTGCCCTTCTCTAATTAGTTATTCGCTCAAAGTTTAGGTCAAATGTTTGAATGACAATTTTGGTTGTAGTAGTAGGTTTATTTCAATTTTAATTTTAGTTTTCTTCACTTCATTGATATTCATGATGAAGATTAGAAATATTAGTTTTGATTTGGTTTTCTAATGAAAGGGATCCTCACCTCTCACTTGATAAGGGGGAAGATACTACATGACCTTAGATAAATCATTAGTGATGGTATGAGTTGACAAGAGATGCTAGAACCTTCCGTGTTGAGCAAAGGTTATTAGTGTTTTTAAACATTATGGAATGTGCCTTACATATTACTGAATAGTCACTTGGATGGGTTTTTGTGTGAGACCTTATGTGGATCAATGTGGTTGTACATGCATTGATCATGTTTTACTATAATACAGTATGATGATCATAGGGCATGAGCATAACTTGGTCATGTTCATCAAATTTTATGACACAACTCATAAGGTGAGATTATATATGGAGTGATATCAATTTTGGTCATTACTAAGATGTACAACATGCCAGTTATAGGTGAGGTGGATACTTTTGATGACTTCATAGTCATAACTCCAAATCATCTTCTATGCCCCTTGTTGGATCAAGGGGGTTTGTTGGGTCAGTTGATCTATAACATATTTGCTTATGTTTTTATTAGTATCGCTTGTTTTTAATAAAATAAAATAAATTAAACTTGTTAGTGAGTTTTTTGGTTCATGTGAATCAGTTGGATCTTATAACTACTTGTGAAAGCTTTACAACACCTTCTTTGTAAATAATAACCTACAATAATACATTATCTAATTTTGTGTGGAAAAAATTATTCATTATATAATTCCTCTCTTGTTCCTAAAGACAACATGATGAAGCATACTATTAATTTAATTATTATAATACCTCTACCTAATGCTTCTTTATATAGTAGATACTTTTTGGATAATGAAGAGATCAAGCAATAGATCATAAACTTGAAAATAAAGGACATATCAAGCCCATATAATTCCATAGGTCATCTAGTTGTGATTTCACCAAAGAAGGATGACACATGAAGGTTGTGCATCAATTACCGAGATCTTAAAAGTATCACAATGAAGAACCACTATCCTCTTCCAAGGATTGAGGACTTGCTAGATTAGTTCTTCAATACAAAATACTTCTCTAAATTCAATCTTAAGTATGAGTATCATCATATTCATATTGAACATACAACCTTAAAGTATAAATAACATCTATTTGATTGGTTGGTCATTCCCTTTGGCTTAACCAACACTCTAGATACATTTATATCGATGGTGAATGACATTCTTAGGCCATTCACTACTTCATTTGTTTTAGTATACCATGATGACATCCTAATCTTTATTAAAACATGGGATGAACATTTGCATCATATAAATAAAGTTATTTTTACTTTGTGGAAACAAAATTTGTATGAAAACATGGATAAATATTCATTTTCTATGTATGAAATATAGTATATATGATACATGGTAGGTACACAAGTAGTGCATGGGACCTAGCCAAGATTCAAGTCATCTAGGAATTTACACAACCAAATAATATCAATGAGTTTCATAGTTTATTAGGATTATAAAATTTATACATGAGGTTTTAATTTATTTTCCTCATATTACTTGGCCTCTAAACCAAGTTTTCAAATGTGGTGCTAAAGAAAATTTCTGTTGAAAATCCACACAACATAAATAATTAAATAAATTAAAATGTAAACTCTATTCCACACTAATAATTTAACTATCATATCTTTATAAACCATTTGAGTTCAATATAGATGTTTATAATTTCACACTTGGAGTAATAATCACTCAATATGATCACATAGTTGCTTACCACAACAAAAATTTCACTACACCACTAAGAAATTACCCAAGCTAAGATCATGAATATTCATGCATGTAAGCATTATAAGGATTATATCCTTATCAAGGAGACTATGATCAGCATAAATCATAATTAATTTATTTCTTGCAAACTCAGAACAAGTTATAATAAAAGTGACATCATAAATAGTCTTCTTATCTTTAGAAGTTCCATTTGAACATTAATCATAAGAAGGTAGGTGCTAATATAGTTGTAGATTATTTGAGCCATATATCAGTTAAATCTCTCCTTTCTATACTTGATGAATGTGACATTAAGTTAGTGTATGGTTAGAATTATATTTAGTTGACATGTATTTTTTTAGATATCTATCAAAATTTACTTTACATTAATTTAGTTTTAGATTTATATTTTTAAGATGGAATCATATATCACCTTGGGTACTTGTCCATTTTTCATGAAATAAATAGATATAAAATAATAATAAAGGCTCATTTTAGCAAATTTGAAACAATTTTTAAAGTGAAAAGACTCTTATGATGTTATAAAAGTAATTCTAACCACATCTCAGGTCTAATGTATCTAAATACATCAAGTCTTGCAACACATGGAATTTCCCAACTAGTTAACAAGAAAAAGTTTTGTACACACCTATTATAGTTCCAAAGAGACCATGAGAATTAATTTACATGGAGTTTATATTAATCTACCCTACTACCATTCATGTTACTGATTGTGTCTATGTAGTTTTTTTATAGATTATCAAATATGATAATTATGATACCTTCTAAGAAAGCAATATCAACTCTAGAAACAACTCAACTATACTTTCAGTATGTTTATATCTTATTTGAAATATCTTAAACCATTTTTGGAAATCACTTTAGTCTATTATGGAGACAAAGTTGAACAAATTTACCTCCTTTCATCGACATAATTATGGACACAAGGAAGTGGTAAATAAGATGATAATGAATCTTATGAGAGTGTATAATTTAGATAAGTAACACACTTGGGATGAAATCCTATCTTTCATTTATCATATCTACAATAGAGTTCTTCACAACTCTACTTCACACAACTCATTTCATGTCGATTTGGGTTTCCAACCTACAGTACCCATTGATGTAGCTTATCTTATTCTTCCATCATCAATAACAAATAATTTATCTTAAAAGGAAGTTTAAAAATCTATTCAATTCATTAATAAAATTTAACACATTTAATAAAAAGTACAAACCATTCTACAACAAGATATTGCTAAGTACAAGCAACACCATGAAAAAAATTAGAAAACATACACCTTTCAAGTTGGTGATCGAGTCTGGATACTCTTGTAGAAGGAAGGACTATTATGATCTTATTGTAAGCTTCATCCACTTTGATACGTGCCTTATACATCACCAAAAAAGTATGAAATAATTATTTCAAACTCAATCATCCTTCTTACCTTGTATTCCATCTAGTTTTTAACACATAAGTCTTGAGCCATTACTTTACACACCTATTAGATACTTCAAATATAATAGACAAGTCAATAAATATAAATCAATACATATTTTTAGCATCCCATCAAAATCAAATCAATTAATTCACTCTTGGGTTAAATAGACACATCAACAAGTGATCACTCTCTTCCAGATCATCAAATCAAGTCAAATACCTTCCCAAGGAAAATGGTTTATGAAGTATAAGTTTTCAATTTATTTCTACATATTTTACGACAACTACATGTAATGGGGACCACTAATATTCAAGGAGTGAGGATTAATCCATAATTGTGGCCACTATATCTTATCAAATTTTAGTATTATTACATATCCATCCTCACATAACATCAATGGCATCGTATTGGATTTTGCAACTACATGTTAATTTGCATGATCAAAATATACTTCTACATTACTATATAGATCTTTTAGTGTTAGTACCATTAATAATATCACATAAATAATGTTGGCTACTGACATCATATTATTCAGGTATTATGAAGCAATAATTAAATACAACTAATTCTTTTTACTTTATCGATTGATGATTTCTCTTACAATGGCTTGTTGATGCATAAATATCCCTGAAGGTATGCATTAAAGGGTGTATTAGGAATTAGGTGTACCTCCTTTGAGTCTCTATCCATATTTTATCTTTATCTAATGCTTATACATATTTACTAACACCCTTATATCCTATAATATCAACCTAGTAAATACCATTTATTTCATGCCTTTATCCTTCATGTATTTTATCAACCAATCTAATATAGTTCTAAGTGTGTTTTATAATATTTTTAATATATCAACCTCACTAATACCATATTATACCAGCCAAAATATTCCAATTGAATTGGCTTGGTTGATACCTTTGTCTTAGATTTTAGGGTTGGTTTTAGGTATTATAACTATATTATATGGGTCATATTTCATTCTTAATAGGATATATAAAATTCATACACTCTACTTATACTCACAATTCTAGCCTAAGGAAGTATTTAGGAGAGTTAGTGGTTTATAACCTTATCTTGGAGGTCTTATATTTGGTGTCATTTAAGTTCAATAGGAGAGGTATTGTGGAGTTCGTAACTAAGGATATCTGGGTATTCAACCTACAATAATATCTTGTAGAGATCCACTTGAGCCAGAGGGGGATATTGAAGTGTCAATAGATCTATCCCAAGATAAGTATTTCTATCCCTACACTCTTTCCTTAATTAGTATATTAGATATTTATTGATTTGTGGATGTATGTGTGTATCCTTACCAAATAATATGGTTTAGATATACGATTGCTTAGGCTAGTCACTTATCAATTTAGGTTGCATATACCTCCATTTGGTTGACCATTACACCTTACCTCACTTAAAATCACCTAACTTATATTTTACATTACTTTTTACCTCTTTACAACCATTTAATTTACTTGCATCTTTACAACCATAGTTACAATCATTTAGCTTCGTTGAGGTATAGTGAGAGCTATATCCTTGTTTCATAGGGTAATATTTTGGAAGATTTTCCTCTTGATATTTGAGTTATAAGTTACCCTTTTATAGATCTATGGATATCATTTGTCCTTACCTACTTATCCAATTATATATAGGCTCTATTTGATTTATCTTATTTGAGTCCTAGTCTATTAAGAGAAATAGGATAGTTGTAGGTCATTCTAGCCCTTGCATACATTTTAGTGAACATAATGTGAATGTTATCCCATATTCATTTGGATCAGTTTCATGTCTATCTTTATATATTATTAGTAATATCTTCCAAATCATCATACATATTTTAGTCCAACTATATCAACCAAACTGATATTGTGTAGTAATTTTAGTAACTGTATCAACTAGCCCAATAGTGTTTCTTATCTATCTGCAAATTATATAGACCAAGTTGATATTGTTGTGTGTTTATAAAATATATCAACTAACCCAATAAATATTTATGTTTTGAGCTAAATCAACCAAATGGATGTAGTTTGATCAATTTCTATTTTTGACTATATCATCCAACCCAATACTATTTTGTTTATTATTTTAATTCATTACATGCTATTAATTTAATTTTTTAATTTCACCATTTTCATCTTTATTTTTTAATTTTATTTCTAGAAGCTATGTTATAATATAAATAACTAATAGGATGTCATTTTGGGAAAATAGATCACTAGTTTTACTTAAGCCATGGTGTGAGGGGTACATCCCTAATACTCAAACTAATAGATAACACTATATATAGACTTTAGTTTCCATGTTCCTGACAATAAATCAAAAACTCAAGGGTTTCATTTTTATCCTTTAGGTAGCTTGTCATATATTTGATTTTGTAGTGCATTGGTAAGTGGTTAGACCTAGGAATTTACTTTTAATGTACCCTAGATACGAGATAATGTGGCTATAGGATGGTGGAAGACTCCATAGTGTCTTTTTAGGCATGTTTACTATTCACAAGTGGGATAAGTATATTTGAGATCTAACAGTCAAACACAACCTTCTTAGTTTACCTTCCTGTCTTGGTTTTGTAAATAATTAGTTTAATTTTAGATAACTTATCTTTCATAGTATATCATCCAACTTGATACTGTTCTATGTTATTTGAAACTACATTGGCCATCTTGATATGATTTTATGTGTTCACTTATTTGCATCACCCAACTCGATATAGTTTTATGTGTCTTCCCAACAACATTGGTTAGACCAATACATTTTTATGTATCTTCCCAATTACATTTACCAAATTGACACATTTTTGTGTCTACCTAACTATATCGATTGACTTAATATAATTTTATGTGTATTATAAAATGCATTAGATAGGCTAACACATTTTTGTGTATCTAACTAACTACATCGACCAACCCAATATAGTTTAGTACTACCATATTCATTCATATTATATCATCCAATCTGATACATTTATTTTTTGTGACTTTATTATATTAGCCAACCTTATATAGTTTATTTGTAACCTTCATGTGTAAGTAACTACATCAGCTAGCTCAATACAATTTATATTTTATTTTCCACTATGACATACATTTTGGACTAATCCAAAGAGAAACCTTGCAAGTACTACCAAGCATTTTGTAATAATCTTAATGCTATAAAGCTAACCAATCCGTATAAAGTCCCATAAAGGCTTACATGCCTTATAATTTCTCCATGACTCAATAACAAAATATAATAAAATTTTATGTGGCTTACACTTGTTCAAAAAGATATGAACCAAATAACAAACCTAAAACTATTAGGTGAGGTCACATAACCCAATACCATGAGGTAGAAGAGGCATGCAATATATAGTATATCAATGAAATGATAATATATCTTCATGATAATCATGAGCACAAGGTAAATGGCCCTAAGGTTGTCTATCACCTCATAATGGCACCCCATATGGAAATTACTCCTTCCCTTCTTATAATTTTTATATAGGATTTGGGGCAAGTAAGTATGTGAATTTGTCATTCCTTTCCCCATACCCCATGATTAGTATTATTACTAACATGGAGAGGATTTCCTTTTATGGGCCTACTCAAAGTTCTCACATTAACACCAATTCTAATACTACATCTAGTACATCTGAACAAACTACTCAAGCCTCCACTTCTAACCAAAATACTCCCAATCATAATCAAATCAACTTAAAGCAATGAGACAAATGGATAACATTCAAGCCAATAATAGTGCTCAAATTATTAAAATTAAAAAATAAATTTTGCAAATGCAAATTCACCCTCAATAATTTTAGTGGTTATTTCCAAATCCAAATGCTTCCCATCCCCTCCAGACATGCTCTTTGTAATCTCTTTATGCAACCACTGCTTTGCAATAAATTCATTAAACATATCCAAATTGAACCCTTAGCCTCTTAAATTTTAAAAAATTACATAGGTATCATCACTCCTATGATCACCTATAATGTATCCATAAATCCTACTTTGCATTTGAAGTCCTTTGGTAACATCTTCAAATACTAGATTAAATTAGATACCTTTGTTGCTACCAACCTACTTGTTAAAACCTTTTTAGGTGATACTTTAGATTGGTACAAACAATTAAAGTCTAATCCATATCTAACTTGGAATACTTAGTTAATTCACTTATTTAATAATTCTAATCCAATGACTTGATTGAAAATAACTTGGATCACTTCATCAATTACAAGCAAGCCAACAATGAGACCACCCAAGCCTTTATCAAGTATTGAAAGCTATAACCAACAAAAATGATCATAACATGTCAATATAAAACATCTTAAACCTTTTTACCAATGTGCCCAATCCAAAATTATAATATATTGTTAGGACCCTTTCTCTAAAATCATTAGAGGAAGCCCTTGATCAAGATAAATGTTAATATTTCCTCATAAGACAATTCAAGCCTTCCCAACCCAAGATTAAAACTTTAATACTTATGAGATATAAAAATAATAATTTTATAGATGATGGTGTCTCTAACACTTAATTTTATAATAAAACCATAAATATTATTTTTTAGGAAGCTTTGATGAAGCGAATCTTCCCCACTATCAATGGAATTACCTTCCACCATCCTCCTTTTCCTTCAAAAGTCAATAATTTTAAAATCCACAAACCTCTTTCCATATATTATATTAGGAAATACCTTCCTAAACCCTAACCTAGAGAATTTGACACTTCCTACCCTAGTGATCATTGGTATAATCCCTAATTTGTTAAGTTGTGGAGCTAAAAGCTTCACCAAGATGCTAATTATGGAGTTGCTGAGTTCAGTCAGTAACCGACATCGGCAGTATTGCCGACATTGGTCAAGCAGGGACCAGGGATCAGCCGACGTTGGTCAGGAGTAGACTAACAGCAACCGACGTTGGTCACCTGTGCGTGTGCATGCAGTTGCATGTGTTTCTAGAATGCGTTTCCAGAATTAGACTTGTCTAATTTAAGAGGTTTGAGAGTGTTTGCATGTTGAAGACTAATTTAAGTCTTGAGTCTGTGTTTCTAATTATTGTAATTAGAGGTCTAATTATTCTATGCATGGGATCCTATTTAAAAACCCATGAGGCATGTATTGTAATTAAGGCAAGTAAAACATTAAAGCAAGAAAGCAAGGTCAAGGAGATCAGCTGAAGCATTCAAGGATGGGATAACAACTCAGGTTGTTGAGTTGGTTGTGGTTGAGCAAGAGAGAGAGAACTTTGAGGGAAGAAGTCCTTGAGGTGTGGCAGGCCTTAGAGGTGGAAGAAGAAGTGACATCTTCTTTATTGTATTTCCTTCTGAAGAGTATTTAATACAAGATTGTATATTATCTCTCATATTCTTTGTTGTTTCAAGTTTCTAGTTAATCATTCTAGTATAATTCTATGTTTAATTGCTTATAAGAAAAGTAATCAATTGTGCTTCCTTGGGGTTCCTAACAGTTGGTATCAGAGCTAAGGTTTGTAGGGAGTAGGTTATTGTTTGATTACAGGTCATTCTCAGGGGTTTTTGATTGAGTGGGAGTTCAGCAATGGCAGAAGAAAGTAAGCTATGAATGGAGAAGTTTAACGACAAGAATTATCAACTGTGAAGGATGCAGATAGAAGATTATCTGTATCAGAAAGATTTGTACTTATCATTGGGTGGGGTTACATGCAAGCCCATAGATATGAAGAATGAAGAATGGGAGGTTCTTGATCAGAAGGCTCTAGGATCCATAAGGTTGAGCCTTGCATCGTCTGTGATTTCCAACTTATCACAGTGTAAGACAATGGAAGAGTTGATAGAATCTTTAGGAAATTTATATGAAAAGCCCTCATCTTCAAATAAGGTATTTCTTATGAAGTAGTTATTTACTTTGCAAATGCATGAAGGTGGATTGGTACACACTCATCTTAGTGATTTCCATGGTTTGGTAAACCAGTTAGCTTTAGTCAATATTGTTTTTGATGATGAAGTAAAGGCTCTCTTAATTTTATGCTCTTTACCTGAAAGTTGGGATAGTCTGGTAATGGCAGTAAGTAATACTGCGTCTACTTCTAAAATCTTAAAAGTTGATGATGTTGTGAGTGTAATCTTGAATGAAGAAATATGTAGGAAAAGCACAGGTGAATCATCAGGGAATGCTCTAAGTGCAGAAAGCAGGGGAAGGCAAAGAGAGAAGGTTGAGCAAGGGAAATCAAGGTTGAAGATGGGAAGGAGATCCGAATCCAGAGGTATCACCTGCTAGTTTTGTGAAAAGAGAGGACACACAAAGAAAGATTGTTGGTTGAAGGATAAATAAAATCAACATAAAGGTAATGGAGAAGCAAAGGATGCAGGTATTGTGGCACAGGATGCTCTCATACTTTCTTTGGATAGTTAGGTAGGATCATGGGTTTTAGATTCTGGTGTTTCTTTTCATGCAACCCCAAATAGAGATTTGTTCCATGAGTATGTCCAGGGAGACTTTGGAGAGCTTTATTTAGGGGATGGTATGCCTTGTCAAATGGTTGGCAAAGGGAAAGTGCAGTTGGAATTGTAGACAGGCAACACATGGGTGTTGAAAGAGGTTATGCATGTCCCAGTCTTGAAGCAGAGTTTGGTTTTTATAGGAAGGTTGGGTGATGAGGGATGCACATTAACTCTCATAGCAAATTCTTGGAAGGTTACCAAGGGTGCACTTATTTTAGCAAGAGGTAAGAAAGTAGGTACTCTTTATCTATCTACTTGTATTACTGATTCTACTTCTGGTTTATCTACTTCAGCTGTAGATTCAAAGATGTGGCTTAATAGGCTTGGTCACATGAATAAGAAGGGAATGGACATTCTTGAGTCAAAAGGTATGAGTTCAGATTTGGAAGGCATAGATTGAGTTCATTGCAAGAAAAGGAAATTTGATGTTTTTGACAAGAACAGGGAAGCCTTGGTGTTTATGGAGGAGATGATGGACAGAGATCAGTCACAGGGGCTGAATAATTCTGAGTAGGGTAGTATGGATAGAGTTTTGATCCAAGATGAGCTTGTAGATAAAGAAGTCATCACTAATAGGAACACACAGTTACCGACGTCAGTCACATGGAACCAACATCGGTCAACTAGGTACCGACATCGATCATGTGCAGATCAGCAAGGCCGGTAGTGTTGGGTAGGATAAGACTGACGTCAGTCAGACAAGAATTAACATCGACAGAGGGACACTGGCATTGGTTAGGGAACTGATGTCGATAGTCAGGGTCAGTGCAGGGAACTGATGTCAGTTAGGTACAGACTGAGAGATGGCTGAGATCGGTCACTGGAACGGATGTTGGATAGACAACAAGCTGTCAAGAAGTCTCAAACACCCATATGAAGGATTGAAAGGGTAAGTGGATCTCATATTCATTGTTCACCTTCTTTATATTACTTATTGCTTACTGATGGTTGAGAACCAGGAAGATGTGAAGAGGCAATGCAGGTAGAATCCAGAAACAGTGGGAGCTTGGCATGGATGAGGAATGTGATTCCTTGGAGAAGAACCAAACAAGAGTTTGTTGGTGGATTTGTTAGCTGGAAGAAAGCACTGAGAGAGGAATGGATTCCCAGGTTAGAGAAGAGAGTGGATGGATACATGAGACATAAGGCTGGGGTATATGGTCTTGAGCAGGCTGCAGGATAATGGAGGTTTAACCATTGTGTTTTCTTTTACCAGGTTGGATAATATTAGCTACATTATCCTGTTACTGTATGTTGTTGCTTGTTGCAGGGTTACACATGTAGAGAGTTGCTAAGCTAAAGGTAAAGTTAGTTCAGAGGTATGTCATGAAGAATTTGGGAGCAGCAAAATTCTTTGGCATAAGAGACATGGAAGATCACAGGTTGATTTTGTCTCCAGTGGGAGTTGTCAGAAAGTTTAGAGCCAATTTGGGAAAGGAGTACTAGAGTGCAGTTCAATGGATTCTCAGGTATTTGAGAGGGACCAATAGTAGGTGCACATGCTATGTAGGGTCAAGTTCTTTTCTACATGGGTTTGTGGTAGGTTACTTGGATGACAGATGTAGCATCATAGGATATGTGGTGGTTGGTCTTCAAAATTGAGTTTGAAGATGGAGGTGCCTGAGATGGTTAGTGGAGGTTGTTGTACAGGTGCAACTATTTATCTCAAAGTGGGAGATTGTTAAGTTGTGGAGATAAAAGCTTCACCAAGATGCTAATCATGGAGTTGTTGAGTTCAGTCAGTAACTGACATCGACAGTATTGCCAACATTAGTTAGGCAGGGACCAGGGATAGGCTGACGTCGGTCAGGAGCAGACTGACAGCAACTGACGTCGATCACCTGTACATGTGCATGTAGTTGCATGTGTTTCCAAAATGCATTTCTATAATTAGACTTGTCTAATTTAAGAGGTCCGAGAGTGTTTGCATGTTGAAGACTAATTTAAGTCTTGAGTTTGTGTTTCTAATTATTGTAATTAGAGGTCTAATTATTGTATGCATGGGATCCTATTTAAAGACCCATGAGGCATGTATTCTAATTAAGGAAAGTAAAGCATTGAAGCAAGAAAGCAAGGTCAAGGAGATCTGCAAGGTGTAAGGTCAAGGAGATCAGTTGAAGCATTCAAGGAGGGGATAACAACTTAGGTTGTTGAGTTGGTTGTGGTTGAGCAAGAGAGAGAGAACTTTGAGGGAAGAAGTCCTTGAGGTGTGGCAAGCCTTAGAGGTGGAAGAATAAGTGGCATCTTCTTTATTGTATTTCCTTCTGAAGAGTATTTAATACAAGATTGTGTATTGTCTCTCATATTCTTTGCTGTTTCAAGTTTCTAGTTACTTAATCATTCTGGTATAATTCTGTGTTTAATTGCTTATAAGAAAAGTAATTAATTGTGCTTCCTTGGGGTTCCTAACATAATTTGCTTGTTTTTTCCATGCAAATTAGGTTCATTCTCATGAGACTTGAAACAAATTAAACACCTCTCTTTTTAATTCTTGCTTGGTCTCGATTTTATTCATGAAGCCATGATTAGATAAGAACACCAATCATATGATAAGGTATTCAAGGCTCATGACTCCAAGGTCATATGTGATTCCCTTCACCAAGCTAATACTAATCTTACCATTTAATCCAAATAAACAAATTAAAAATAAATATCAAACACCTTACCAAAAACCTAATAACATTATGGAACCATGGTTAACCCTCATTCTTCTAACACTGAGGAAATATTGATAAACATGAACAACATAAAGCACACAATATCTTATATCAATCCTTATCCCCTTCAAAATTATATTCGTTATTCTAATTAAAAAATGTTTAGGATAATCCTCCACATCATTTTATGGATATTAATTATGAATACATTATAACCTCCATTATTTTACATATCCCAACTGTATCAATCAACCAGGTATAGTTTTATTCTATTTCAATTATATTGGCCAACCCAATGTAGTTTTATCCCTTAACAAATCTATCAATTAACCCAATGCATTTTGTTTCTCCATTAACATTTATTTCAACTATATTAGCCAACTTGATACAATCTTATATTCCTAGATCAAGTCTAAATGTATTGGTTAGGCCAATGCAATCTACTTCATTGACTAGTTCTACTTCTATTGTATCAGCTAGGATAGAATAGTTTACTTCTACCCATATTTTTATTTCTACTATATTAACTAGGATAGAACACTCTATTTCTATCATTAATTCTAATTTTATTATATCATCCAAGCTAATACAATCTATTTCTAATGTCTTTGTGCAACCAAATACATTATCTAGACTGATATCATTAACTCAACCTACCTCAAATATATTGGTAGTGATATCACATGCTTTGATTCTCAATCATACTCAATTTGGTCTAGTTTGTTCTCTAGTAGATTCACTTTAGAATTTATTCACTCTTTCACAATCCTATATAACTCATATTAGCTTTGATGAATGATATTCTGAAGAATAAATTTATAAGTTACACTCTCAAATCTCATTTCTTGACCTTATTCAAACTTTTACACATTATATAAAAAAGACTTATTCAACTTTTATTCAACATGAACATTCCTCAACCACCACCTTTGAGGAAAGAAGCTACCTTTCTCAGGGCTAAGCTAAGAATTTTATAACAATGCCAAAATATGTCCATCCAAGTCAATAAAAATATAAATGCCTCCCTCTTATTAAAATTTCCTTTAGCATCTATGATACTAAATGAAATATTACTTTGTGTGGCTAACCATACATTGTTCATTAGTTTACACATTAGTGATATTCATGTTGATAGATGAAGGTTCTAGTAGTTGTGTTGCCTCTTTAGAATTCATCAAAACTTTAGGACACTCCAAATGTAATCTTAAATATACCTAAATCATTTGCCAAGGATACAACATAAGATAAATGCCTCCATTAAGATGCATTCGGATCCCTATCATGGTAATGCCTGCCACGGTTAGAGTTATTATTATGTTTTTTAACTTGCCTCTATAAAAAAACATTTTTCTTATATAAATTTGGAGTTATCAAATGAGGGAAATGGCCTCTTCCACATGCCAATGCGTAAAATTTACTTAAAAGGGTGTTATCTACAAGATTCAAGGTGATACCAACCCTTATAATTTTGAATAATTTTAAGACCATGATGTCTTTAAAATTATTACCCTTGAGCCTCTATCTAGACTTTCCTTTATGAATATCAATGTTTTAATTATCCCATAAATTATAATTGAGGTTGCAATGGTCACCCAAAACTTATGGGAAATATACCACCTAACCTCCTATATTCTACCAATGATGATCTTAATGAGATTGGCCTAAAAATCAAAACATCATATCTCCCTTCCAACATCAAAGCTTAGGTGCCACCCACCTTGCAACCTCCTTCCTACAAGTAGCCAACTAACAAGTTTCCCACTTCCCATTCTCTAGATACATAGTGGTAAAAGCCTTTAATATATATTACCACTCTGGACTATGATGATGGTTATACCCTTGATGACCCATGCTTATTTGGTTATGCATAAGCTAAGGATGTAGAAATAATCCATTACCATTCTTATCTCCAATATTTTAATGAGAAATAATCAACTTATAGCATTATATTAACTACTATTATTTAACGTATCCCTCTTCCAACTTACTTGGCATTATTCCCCCTTCAATTGATGTTCATAGGTTAGAGATGGAGTGAATTATAGATTCTACTTCATATACAAATCTTGCTACCTTTGAGCCTCTTTGGAGTATGATTGAGAATTGATACATAACTATACCTTATTAGTTTACCATATTTTTTGATCACATAAGATCACTTTCAATAGGGATGTTAGTAAAACTTCTACAAATTGCATTGAGGTTATCTCTCAAAAAAATAACAACACAATTTTTTTCTTTTCGTAGAGTCTATGGTCACTAAAACCACTAAAATAGACCATACTAGAGATATATAAAACAAAACCAAGTTCTCAAGTCAACCATTTCATGTTCCAATATTTATGATTTTTTTGATAATACTATAGACATATCCTAGTATGATTTTCCACCTAGGTCAGATCTAGCACCATGCCCACCCACCCAAGAGGAATAACTATATTGTGAGTTTGACATGGTTTCTAGTCATTTAGATAAAGAGTTTAGAGCTTATGAAATATTTTCAGCATACTATAAGCTGTAAGGCCTAGTTCTCACTATGGATATTCAACCACCTTAGTTTACTACTCTTATGTACACTTGTTGCTTCCATGGGACTAGTACGTATTCATCAACCCATTATCAAGTTCTTAAATAGTATACACATGTCACCAAAAAATATTACATTGATATTATATTCCAAAACATGGGTAAGTGTATCGTATTTGGCACCATTGTTCTACACATCACAAAAATAGATTTATAGCTCTCAAATAGCATTTAAGAGACTTTTTAAGGTCCCCACCTCCAAGTTATTAGTAGCACTCACAAGGTCCATCTCAGATAGAGGAATGGCCTCCATTATGACTAGATCTATCCCATAGATAATAGGATATGTACCATAACACCATCTATTCCTCACATTTATTATTCTCATCATGAGGCCCCAAAACCTCTCCCTTTTAGCATTCTAATTTTTTCCTTAGATCTTATTTGCTTGGCAGTCATAACACAAATCTCAGAGAGAGTATAAGAAATACTGATACAAGCTAGATATTAGTTACAACATGATTTACTATACATTATAGATTTTATATGTTGATATTTTTCATGGTAATTATGAGTAGATAATTATGGCTTATCATTTACTTCACATTGTGGCATAATTGGATTTTATATTATTTGTTTTAACATATGTGATGCTCATTGTAAATAGTTTGCTTATATCATGATATTTTACATTTATGTACTTTAAATTTTAGCATGCATCTTTTTATTTCTATCATTTTTACCACTTTATAGTTGGCCTTTGTTTCCCTAGTGGATCTTAGCTATTACCTCTGAGTTTTATTTTTAAGAATTTATATCACTTTAAAATTGACCTTTATTTCCCTAATGGATCTTAGGCATCACCTTTAGGTTTTCTTTTATCACACTTTTACCATTTTTTAGTTTGCCTTAGTTTTCTCATGATTATTTGGTATCCTTTTACCTTTAACCTATTTTGGGATGATTTCTTTGATTAATATTGTGCTAGACCCTATGTAGGTTACTACACCTTCCCTAGTGACATGATTATAATATTTCATAGCATAGCCTAGTCACTTCTAAAGCAAATTTCTCCCGTATTATGGTTAGATATTAACATAGCCACCATTTTATCACCCTTTTAACACATGGATGGATCTTCCACAATCCCCATTTATTGCTTTACTTTCACTTGAGGAATATTAAGGTTGATTGAAATATTACACTTTTTCATGTTAGGCAAGTATAGGAATCTTTTAGGTGCCATGGTATTTGGGTTCTCCTTTATAGTGGTTAAGTGTAATTTATCATGTATTAGTTATATTTATCACCTATGATTGCTTCTTACAAGTCCATATGGAGGAGGAAAATAAAAAATTCAAATCATAAGAAAAGGCAAAATATATCCTAAAATTCATATCACACTAAAAGACATGATATTTTTGGTACATATCCTATACTAATTGAAGCTAAAAATTGATAATTAGACTCATGATAGATCTAAGGTTCATTGGGATATGATAGGCTAGTATATTGGGGTAGGATCATTATACATTCTTACATTCTATTCTCACCCACTTTCTCACAAAAGTACCCAATCTTCACACTAGACTAATGAATCTATAAGGGGTCTTGAGGAATGGGGAACATGTTGTGGGAAGGTATGATCCTTATAATTTTTATGCATATAGTATTCATGAGATGATTTATATGTATCATTTATTATCTCAAGCTGCACTTTCTATGTCTTTGACAAAAACACTTAGCCTTAACCACTTGTCTAGAGTGTCTTATGTCCCTTAAGTATTTCTACATCATCTTTGTGTCACATTACATCATTACACTTTCATCATATCCTATTTTATATCCTATTGATGGACATCACTCTTATCTGATCACATCCCTTTTCATTTGGATTCATTTTTGCCTTTTCATCACCATTTATAAATACCACATAGATTTTTAGTTTGTGAGTTGTATTATAAGACCTTGGGTAATGCAACCAAGTCTTCATAAAAAATACCCATCACCATTTTAACATTCACACCATCTTATTCATGTATCTAGATGGTTGTGATTTCATACATCATTTTTTAGTATGAACACTAATTTTGAGTTTTCACTCCTTAGAGTCTTTTGATTATTTTTGAAACACATCCTTATTTGATTTAAGTTAACTTTACTTATCTTACATTAGATTTAATTTAAAACAATTTGGTGCATTTTTAAAATGTTTGATCGAGTTGAATTTGGATGTCATTTTTTTATACATGTATCTTTATTTGATTATCTTTCACATTCCCTTACATTAGATATTTTATTATTACATTTGTTCTTCACATAATATGACTTATTTTTATTTTTCATTTTAATGTGATTTTAACTTTTTATTAGCAATGTTTTACACATGTCTCATTTTTTTCTTAACATTTAGTGTGTTTTACATTAATTTTTATCTAATTTTACATATTTTTTTGTTGATTTTTCTATATACTTAAAATTTTATATTTTATCAAAGATCATGAGGGTAATTTGATTATTGCTTATGTGGGAGACATGGGGTTGAGGTCGAATCATTAGGTAGAAGCTTTGGCTTTATTATGGGGGATCAAATTGTCAAAACAAATAAATATTTAAAACTTATTAGTGGAGGGAGACTCTCTGAATATTGTGAATTATTTATCTAAAAAAATGCTATTAGCTGGTCTATCAAGCATGTTATAGATGAAGCTAAAGTAATTTTGAATTCATTCTAGTAGGTGATCATTCAACATACCTATAGGGAAGGGAATGGGATTATCAATTGGTTTGAAAATAAGGGAGTTAATAATATGGGTTTTAAAACTTGGATAGGCCATGAGGATATCCCTAAGGAGTTGATTTTGAAGGTTAATAATGAAGGAAATAATGATGTTATTAATTTTATGCATATGGGTGAATCCTTGAATGCTTAAAAGTGACTTGGTTATTTTTAAGGTGAGTCGAGGACTCATGTATTTTGATGAGAATGATAGGAGTTAAAAGGATAAGCCTATAGAAGATATAAAACAACTCTTAGTTGGCCAAAACACAACTTGCAGTTGCAGTTCATTCTATTTCATCTAGGTGAATTATGACAATAGAGTTAGTTAAATAAGAGGTGAGATAAACAAAATAGGTTTGAAAAATAAAACTCAAACAAAACTACAATTGAAAGTCATGAAAAATGAAAGAGTATGGGTTGCCTGTAGGTTGGAGGCTTTACAAGTTGTATGAAAAATATAGAAGGTTTTGATAGATATTTCTTTATCCTATTCATAAAGTCTTGGGAGGATAGATCAATGACCATCAATGGAGTTACTTTAGATATTATAGAGGAAATTATCTCCCATGTGACTAAAATTATGATTAAGGAGACAAAGAGCTGTTATACATCAAGAGATTTCAAACTTGATAAAGAGGCTTTTCTAGAGGAAGGTAAGCAATTAGAGTAGTTGCACAATGGTTTCAATAAGGAATACTTACTTAGGCCATTTGCAGAGGTAGATTTTCATTTAATGCAATAGGCCACTATAGAAGGTAGATATAATGTTGTGATATGGTCTCCATTTAGAATGTTAAACTATTTTAGACATAGAGTGCCTTTTAGTTTCCCTTTTTTTACCCTAAAATCTATAGAGGGGTCAATTTTGAAATTTAATCATGGAAATTACTCCACTCTTAGACATGAGGGAGTAATTTACATTATTTATAAGTAATTCAAAGGCATGAATCAAATCATGCTTGATATTGATAAGACCTAGAAGGAGAAGCATGTGGAGGGGATTGTAGATATTAGAAATATTAAAAAAGTGTGGATAAAACATCCAGGGAGCCAAGGAGGGTCTTGGGGAGTAATAATTTTTTTTTGAAAAAGTTAGTGTGAAGGAGGTTAAAAAGAAAAAAATACTAGGATAATATTAAAAATATACTTAAAAGTGCTTCAAAATCTATAGGGCCCAGCCAAGGGAAATAGGGGAATAAAGGTCCTCAGGATTTTCATAACAATAAGGGAGAGGAGACTGTCATTGATGTCAAAAAGGAAAGTGAGGAGACATGAGAGTATCAAAAGGATGTGGAGTAAGGGAGTAAACCTAAACAGGATCCAAATGCAATAGAGAATCAAAAGGGAATTGGGAAGACAACATATACCTTCCTGGAGAAAGGGGATACTTCTTTGAACTAGAAGGATCAAAACATGGATTCCAACAACTTGGTTTCTTTGCTCAAGGCAAGGAGATCTGAGAAAAAATTGTGGAAATAATTGACATACAAAAATCCATCATGAGGTGGTTTATGCATGAGATCACTGAGCTAAAAGGTAAAGCGAATGTGCTATAATAGGAAAATGCAAGGATGACCCAAACCTTGGTAGCTAGGGAGGAAGACAACCAAATTTAGGGACTAGCTTTTAGAGTGGAGTTGTTAGAACAAATTTATGAAAATTTGTGTAATAAGATAATATTTTTAGTTAATTTTAGTAAAGAGGCAATGTCTGAAGGAATTAAAAATGTTGAAAATCTATGGGCACATCTTAGAGAGTTATTTGAACCCAGTTTTATAGCTAAAGGGAAGGGGAAGAAGGGTCAGAGTAGTGGTTCTCAATACATAGTTGATCATGATAATTTGTTGATGTATATTGATATGAATCTCAAGATTATGAAGGCATGCTAGGAGGATGTGTATGGTAGCTTGTATTTATATCATATATTTTGTAGTGTTGTGGCTATTTCTGGGCTATTTTTAAGATGTTTTTTGATTGTGCTAGTCATGGTTTCTTTTCTTGGCTTGGTTAACCAGTTCTTTCTTTTGTATTTGAACTTATCCTAGGGTTTGGGGACCCTAGTTCAAAAAAATCCCCTCCTTTAACCTAAATAAAAAAATATTTTATCTTTTATCATTTTTAGTTTTTGTTCCTTTTTACTATATTTGATCACATTTTCTAGAAAAGAATAAACCATACATCACACTATATCAAATTTTCCCATAGCATGATATTTAAACATCAATGTGTACCAAAAATTATAATACTTGCATATATGTGGATAACCCAAATGAGTCAAAGCAATATATCTCTATATAAATGTCTCAGTTTTCTACATACATATTAAGACACCATATATTAATCTCAAAAATAAAATTGAGTACAATGTAGGACCTATGCATGTGGATCACCTTTATCCCCTTAAGGTAAAGTACCATTATCACCTTAGAGGATCTGAAACAACTAGTTATCCCTGAAGGTGGGAAACCTACACATGTAAGCCTACTATTCAAGAAATTATAACCATGTGTGTGGCCTTCTCCATGGACAATGCCTACCACACTAATTTTGAATATCATACCTCCCCTTTTGGTGCCACCACTTGATCCATAAACTACTCATGGTGCTTGATTGATGGTGCTAGTTTAGGTTTATAAAATATTAACACAAAAAAAGAAGCTAAACACAAAATGAGATTTTAACACATAATAATATTCTTCATATTAATTTGATATCATACATTTGGCTATTATATATCCATCAAAATGGTAGAACTACCTATTAATAAATAAGGACAAATAACAACTTGCCCAGTAATACACATGGGTAGTAACAAACCTTACAAGAATATATTTCCTGATAATAACAAATAAACTAATATGATAATATAGGTTTAAAATGCTTAAACTATATAAATGTTACAAATATTAAATCCTAACATTAACCCCTTTAACATTATTAATTCTTATCACCTCCTTAATGTGAACATGGGATAAAATCACATTCTCAAAATACTTAACCATATCTTGAAAACACTGACTAGACTAGCTACAAACTCCATAGATTATCTCTTTACCCTTATGAAGGCATAGTGGCAAGCTAAATTATGTAGAACTAATCCCTTCCTATTTGGGTTCCTATGGGACTTTTCCTTCCTCCTTGGGTGCTCGAATTCTAAATTTCCAAGATCCACAAGCTTGGAACTAATTGGATAACCATCCCTAAGTATGCCTCAAAATCTTCTGCTCCCCAAAAATGAGTTTTCTAAAAACGTGAATTTTTTCTTGAATATCTACAAAGGGGTTTTTATTTACAAATCAACAATACTAAAAAATGCATGTGAATAGGAATGTGATTCTATTATTATTAACACACACCACACAAATGTGCCACTAAATCAGAAGTGGCCTCTTTGCTAGTGGCTTGTGAGAGGCTTGAATAGCCTCCATCCTCCAATTGGTCGTTGCTTATACAACTGAAGTGTCGATGTAGCTTAGATTCATGATTTTGTCGAGGAAAAATCCCCCTTAATTTGAAATAATACATTTTCATAGGACGTTAGGGTTACCCAAAAAAGCTTCCCTTTTGTTTGACTCTTTAACAAATATGACATACTTAAAAATTGACTCTAGTGACATAAGACTGACACTTTGACTCATTTTGATAAACTTTATTGACTCATACATAACTTTATGATTTGACTAACCATATAAATATTTTGACACACTAACACAATAATAATAACAACTTTATATTATGAATTTATTAAATATTAACTTCAACCTAAAAGCTACCATGAGACACTTAATCTACAAATACAAGATTGACCCAATAAAAAGAATGGTTGTAAATCTTGACTCTAAAAGACTATTTAAATATACTGTAACATAATCTAAACAAATTAAATATTAACATACACAATGCAATAGGTGTGTAACAATGGAACATGTTGGGGTAAATGAGTTGGCTCAATAGGTTGGAAAGCAAGTTGCATAGGTATACGGTGGGATTTTAGATCTATGCTAAATATTCCAATCAAGTGAAAATGTACAACATCCAAGCCAAGTATGTATATTGCATGGATAGAATTTGGTAAAAATATTTTTAGGATATGATTAGTAACCATTTATATATATACATAGTCAAAGAATGATTATTTAGAAGTCATTTTAGCAACTACACCATATAGAAGTTGTCAGGTGTCACAAGATCACCAGATACTATGCAAAAAATAGATCAAAACACAAAACTATCATACTAGGTAGTGTATACAAGTAGATCTAGATTTAGGTCACAACTAGATCTAATTCAATTTAGATTTAAGGTACATCCACTATAGATCTATATCAATATTTATTTCCCTCATAATTTTATATATTATATGTTAATACAATTGTGACGTGGAGCTCAAAGTAAGTCATTGTCAATATTAGAAAAAGGTGAGATGAGCCGATGAAAAAACAAGTTTGCAAGAGGCTGTTAAATTGCATGTGATCCAAGATACGTCATCATAAAGATTAGAGTACAATCTAATATGATATTAATATAAAACCCATAAAACCAATGCAGAAAAGAGATAGCTACAAATGCACAGGTAGGCTCTATGAAAATATAGTACGTATTTAATCAATATGAACTTTATTATGCTACTTATCTATCCTAAAACTATGAAGAATAATTCTTAAATAATCTCATGACTCAAGGCAAGTAATGGATTTTCAAAATTGCCCCTTCATAGATTTAATAGATCATTAACCCACTCTGATACTAGATGATGGTGTTAGTTCAGATCTGTAAAAGATTAACACAAAAAAGAAGCTAAACATAGAAAAATATTTTAGCACATAATAATAATATCCTTCATATTAATTTGATACAATACATTTGGATATTATATAGCCATCAAGATATCACAACCACCTCCTAGTAAATAGGGATGACAAATGATAACTTAGCCATTAATACACATGGGTAATAAAAAACCTTATGATAATATATTTCACGATAATAACAAACAAACTAATATGCTATAATAGGTTTAAAGTGCTTAAACCTATATAACATACAATAATTAATAATGTTAAGAATATTAAATCCTAACATTGATATCCCTAGTGGCCTCTCCAACCAAATAAAACTAGCTCCCATTTACTCTGACTGAAGGTGCCATTTATGTTAGGCATCCCTACGATGTCATGCAGATGTAAAGCATGGTCCAAAATATTGTGGTGTGTAGCCTCCATCAGAGTCCTCCAGTATGCCTCATCTACCATCATAAAAAATCTAAACTAAAATTGACATAAGATCCCTCATATATATAAAAAAATATGCAGTCTATCTATCACTAGTACCTAACATGTGTTAGGAATTAAAACTTTTTAAACTAGATTTAATATGACCATAAATCAGATCTAAATTATGCAATAGAATGCATCACAAAAACATTACTCAAATCATAGTAATTAAGAAAGTATAAAATGGAGAGAACAAGATAAAATCACACATAACATAGGTATACCATGATTCACCCAATGTGGGATACATCCACCAACAAAGTCTTCAAATAAAATAGTAATCTAAATAAGATTACAATGAAATCTCACAAAGATAGTAAATCTCTTGTAAAAAATGCTGCACAAATAAATGTTGTACTTTCACCTACACCTGCACAATATTGTATATCACAAGCTATTATACCATACCCTATAAATAAACACTTTCACTTTGCAAAAGACTTACACTTTGAATCTATCTTTCAAAATCCACACCTACAAATAAAATTAGCAACCTCTAAAAGGTCACACCACACCCTGTATTTATAACAAATGATGAAGAAATCCATCTCCCAAGGAGAAACTCACCATTATTATCCAAGAAAGCCTTATCCACCTAGGAAACATGCCATTCCCACCTATCCATGCCTATCTACAAGCCTTACCAAGAAGGAACATGCCATTCTCCTCCAAATGGCATAATTTCCAATGCAAAGAGATAATAAGCAACTCCTAAAAATGAGAAAGTCCACCCCACTTGCATAATCCATCATAGAAATTATTAAATAAAACATTTAATAATTTTCTCCTTTAATACATCATAGAAATTATTAAATAGATCATTTAATAATATTTTGCTCCTATGGAAATTAAATATATAATAATTAATTTCTTAAAACAAGGAAATCAATCCCACTTCCAATAAACATGGAAGTCAACATAAAAATTATTAAATAATTATTTAATAATATTCACACACATAAGGAGTAAATGTAAAATGAAATCCCTATATCCTTGGAGCTCTCTAAGCCCCCAAAATGTACCATCATGGTCATGTGATAGCCCCAAAGAGCTCCACACTCAATAATCTCCCACTTGGAGACCGTTTCTCATGAACAAAATCTATCACTGCTCCATGATCGCTAAGACCAACCAAATTTGAACATAGTCTCAACTTGTCCAATATGACTACCTTGGTCATCATATCCATAGGATTCTAACTAGTATGAATCTTCTTCAGCTTCACCAAGTTCTCCTCCAAAGTTGTCTTAATGAATTGATAACGTAACTGAATGTGTTTCATCCTCGAGGGGAAAGAAGAGTTATTTTCCAAATGAATAGCACTATAACTATCACTATGTAGTCTACCAACTTCCTACTCATACCCCAACTCTTAAAACAACTCCTATAGCCAAATCATCTCCTTGTTAGCCTCTATGGCAACAACATACTCTACCTCTATAGTTGACAAAGCCACAACCTTCTGTATCTTAAAAAATCCAACTAACCATTGTATCTCCAATTGTAAATATATATCCTATCATAATCCTCATGCTATCAATATCCCCTACCATATCCGAGTCCACATAACCATGCAAAGTGGTATCTGATCTGCTAGAATTTAATACAACATCAATGGTTCCTCTTAAATATCGAAGAATCCATTTCACTACTTGCCAATACTCATCACCTAGATCACTCATATACTTGCTCACAATGCCCATTGCTTGGGAAATATCTAGCCTAGTACAAACCATGGCATACATCAACTTACCAACTGCTAATTAGTAAGGTACCTTAGACATCTTAAGATTTTTAGCTTCCATCATGGGACATTACTCCTTTGATTATCTAAAGTGGCCTGCCAAAGGAATACCAATATATTTAACATCCAACATGCTAAATCTTTACAAGACTTTTTTCACATACTTTGATTGGGATAAGATCAATTTTCTCTCCTTCCTGTCATGAGAAATCCTCATACCAAGGATTTGATTTGCAGCACCCAAATCCTTCATAGAAAAGGAGTCACTAATTTGTTTCTTGAGCATATGAATATGTTGTACATTCTTTCCTACAATTAACATGCCATCGACATACAAACATAATAAAATAAAGGAACCATCATCAAAATGTTTTATGTACATGCAATGGTCAGAATGACACCTTTGATGTTCTTGTTTCAACATAAAAAAATCAAATTTATTATACAATTGCCATGGAGCTTATTTTAGGACATACAAGCTCTTTTTTAGTTTACACACATAATTCTCCTTTCCTTTAACTTCATATCCTTGTGGTTGCTTCATATACAACTCTTCATCCAAATCACCATGAAGAAAATCAATTTTCACATCTAACTATTCTAAGTGCAAATCTTCAACTGCAACTAAACCAAGAACAATCTTAATAGAAGTCATTTTTACAATAGGAGAGAGAATGTCTTCAAAATCAATACCTAATTTTTGTGCAAATCCCTTGACCACCATCCTAGCCTTATACCTTTTTCTCCCTTCATCATCTTCTTTTATTTTGAAGATCTACTTGTTTAGAAATACACTCTTGCCCTTGGGTAGCCTTACCAAATCCCACATTTTGTTCTCCATGAGAGATCTATGCTCCTCATCTGTGGCTTATTCCCATTTCATCCTAGAATTTACCTACATTGCTTCCTCATAACACTCTTGTTCTCCATTGTTAGTGAGTAATAGATAATTCAAAGAAAGAGAAAAACTTTTAAGGGATCTTCTTACCCTATAAGACCTTTTTACCATAGGAGTTTGGGGTCCTTGTGTAGAAGTTTTCTGAACTAAATCATTGGATACTTTTCTATCTACAATATCATCCAATACTATGGACTCTTTTTGTTCTTGTTCTTGATCCTACAACTAATCCTTATATGTGACTTTTTCATTAAAACTTATATCTCTAGAAAAAAATATTTTCTTATCTTTAATGCTTCATAAATGGAAACCAAAGTCATCCTCAACATACCAATAAATGTGCATTTCTTTGATTTAGCCTCTAACTTGGTCTTATCCTCTTTCTTAATGAGAGTAAAAGCCTCACATCCAAAGACTCTAAGAAAAAAATAATCAACATTCTTACCAGACCAAGCTTGTTCAGGAATACCTCCATCCAAAGGCATATAAGGTCTTCTATTAATTGTGATATAGGAATTTGACTCAAGAGAGGATGGTTAGTATAGTGTTAGTTTTAAAATGAAAATAAAATGAAAGAAATACACTAATAGCATAACATCTCTAGGCCTAGACACTAAGAAGAGCTTAGTTAAAAATTTCAAATGACAACACAGCTAAAAAATAAGGAATGAAAACACAAGAACTCATTCACCTTCCTTGGATGCTCCAAATGCCTTTGTAGTAGTGGCTTGCTCGGCTTGTGCTCATGAAGTCATTGGCAATGGAAGCTTGGCAACCTCCAGCTCTCTTTGACACATTTAGCTTTGGCTGGGCTTGGATTGGAATCAATTTGGAATGGTAACACTAATTGTAATAGATTCTTGAAGATATTTGAGCATAATAAATTTTCACCAAAATAGCTTAGAAATGATGTTCATGGCCTCTCTATTTATATATTTTTGCAAATATCTAGAATCAACCTAAACTATCCATCCTAAGATTGAGATGTATGGTTGAAGATTAATTGAATTTTGGGAATTAAGTTTGTAATTATCCTCATCATGAAATTAGAAGAAAGAGAAATTAACAGGCATGGAGGGCATCATGGAAGGCATTGAGGAAGCATGGGAGACATGAATATTGATATTTATAGCATTTATGGCCTAGGGATGTATTTACAAGAAATGAGCTCACTTGATGATGTATATATTCAATATTCATTTTTAAAAACAAGTATTGATTAAGTTTTCATAGAATTCTTGATTAATCCTTGATTTGGGTTAATTATCTCATATGCATTCTTAATCACTTTATGCACAAACTATTCAAATTGATCAGAATGTCTTATTATTGGTCCAAAATTTGACTAGATTAGAATTGGAAGATGATGTCAGATGCATTGGAACCGATTCCCATTTATGATGTTTCCAACAACAAATAACAAAGCCACATATCTTGTGTAAATGATTTGATAGGGAAGAGCAATCCAAAACACCTAGGTGCAAATTTGGCATTTTGACTTAGAATGATCTAATCAAAGTTAGCTGGCCTATAAATTGTATTACCCCATTTAGTGATACCTTGGCCAAAATCGGCACTTGAATATGTTAGTTTCACATCATTTAATGCATTTTAGTATTTTTAGGCCAAATTATGCGTGGAAATTGGCCAAAAACTTGATTAGAGGTTATTGATGGCCAAATTTAGGTGTTTATAGTTTGCCCCTGTTTGGGAAGACATTGAAAACTATAGAAAAGGCAATGTATTTTGAAATAATGAGAGATGGCCTATATATCAAAAAGAAGATGATGGTTGAAGAACAAAACTCCAAATGGTTTTGGGAAGCCTATGATGATGCCCCCTCAAAGGAGTGGCCATCACATTTGTTGATGGACAGTCCCTCAAAAAGAAATAAGAAAAAGGTGAATTAACCCATAGTTAAGATTAATCTAAATGAGAAAATGATTGCATATATTGATGTAAAAAAGATGCTGATTTGCCCAAAGGTGTTTATAATCAAGAATAAAATTCAAAATAATGATTTGTTCATAGGTGGTTATAATAATTGTGAGGACTTAGATTGATTAAAGATGATTATGCCTCGGTTAGGGACGATTAGAAATCATAACTCAAAGATATAACTTGGAATATAGATTAAAAGATGAGCGGGTGCAAAGTGATAAATAAGATTGATCAGTGTGAATGATTCAGGTGTACCTACTAATGATGAGATGCTCATCCTTATTAGCAATGATACAACTAAAATGATCAAATGAGTTATATTGATCAAGGGTGGGATGGAAGGATTTGTCAAGGTGCCAAGGAGAAACTTCTACTAATCCATTGATTGTAGACCTTCATGAAGATAATTTTTACTATAGCATGTGATGGTAGGCTTAATGATAGAACACCATGAAGACTTGGCTGAAATATGCGTAAGGACTGACTCTCGATCTAATAAACACTAAAAAACAATACACCAATGATAAAAACCATGATGACACTATTTACATATGAATATGGATGGATTCAAGTATAAGTATGTGCAAGGAATCATGCAATGAACACACATAAACCGAATCAAGGAAATAGTGCTGAAAATAAACAAACAGGCAAGTGAATAAACAAACAAACAAAAAACTTGAAATAAATAAATAAATAGAAAGATTGAAAACAAAAGTAAAAGAAAGCATCCTAATAATGACCATGCCCCAGTAAGGCAGATTGAGGATAACTAACTAGGCTTAGATAGGACAAATATTTTTGGATTTTTGAAATGTTATGAATGGTTTGGCATTTTGAGGTATCTTAACTCGTTAGAGAATGATAAGATACCTGCTTTTAAAATGGTGAGAGTGTTTGGCTTAGGTTACTCATAAAATGATAAGAGAATATGGAAGGGGGACTGAAGTGACCTCAACATGAATTTATCATGACCCACATAGTCCTGAAATGACCTTAAGTCACAGTAATTCCATCCACACAAAAGGTAGGGAAAAACCAACTAGGTCCCAATGAGTTCTCAAATCTAGCAAATGGCCAGTCAAATGAAAATAGTAATGGCAAGGTGATGCATCAATGCATGATAAACAAGTGTTTCCCTTAGTTTACTCATAGGTGATTATAACTAGGATACAATAACATAGGTTAATAATACTAATTTACCTATAGGTGGTTATAATTAGTATCAAGACTGGTGAGACATTGATTTTCCCATAGGTGGTTATAATCAGGCTCACATAAATAAACATGATAGGATGAAATATATCTTGCCATATCAACTATCATACTAATTTCATAGACTATCATTGAAATAAGGATTAGATTGATTATTGAAACTTGATTAGAATCCTCTCACAAAAAATGTAGGAAGAACCAAAGGAACCAAGATCAAAATAGGATTGGGTAGGATGAATAAAAATAAGGTTTGGTCTAGATAGGAATGGAATGATAGGATCATATAAAATGTTAAGAGTGTTTCCCCCTAAGTGATAGGGTAAATGGTTGAGATCTACAATAATGGGAAATAGATATGTAACAATGGTAATGGCTGGTACCTATTTTTGGCTTGGGTGTGTGTTTTAATTCTATTGTTCCTATTGATGGGGAGATGCATGTCCTAATCAACGAATCATATAAACAAAATACTTGATCATGTTAATTGCTATCACACACCTTATCTGAAAAGTTACTCTGTCAAAAACTATAGATTGGGTTATCAAGAATGATTTTATGATCTTCATTGGTCATTGATTCTAATTCCTTCAAACATTGAGACAAGATATCCTTCTAGCCTCTACAAAGGAAAGTGTGACCATGGATGGTAAATGGAGACAAATAATAGTTGATAGATTTGATTATGAAATGGAATGGTTGATGATAATAGAATGTGTAATGGTGGAAAAATAAATGAAGATCAAAACTTTTAGTCACATGTAATGTTACTGATGTCAGATTTAACATAACTTTGTTTGTGGTGAGGTTGAAGACTTGTTCTCTTGATAGGACCATCATATTTTTCTATTATTTGATCTTGAGATTAGCTACCATCTGATTAGGCTGTAGACTAGAAGCTATTTTAATTTGATCTTTAATTTTGTCTTCATCTAATAGTGAATAAATTTTATTCTCAGCTATTGGTGCCTCAATGAGATTTTCACCAATGAATTTGTCTTGATTGTCTCATAGCACCTTTGAAAAGGTTTCACTAAGGAATGTTGACTTTGATTATCTTTTAGTGCTCTCAAAAAGGTTTCACTAGAAGATGCTGAGTTCTAACTTTGATTGTCCCTTAGTGCCTTTGAAAAGGTTTCACTAGGAGAGTGTTATATTCCTACATGAATGTGGTCTTAGCCTCCTTGATCTTCTTCAATTGTTATGTTGCCATGGATGTGTTGGAAATATTGTCATTGATGTCAAAGGTCTAGTATTATTGGTGATAAAGGCCCCATTGCATTTAATGTTTTTTGTAATAAATATATCTTGGCTAATATGAGTTAATATTTATTTAATATTAATGAATATATTTTTGGTTGCATATGAGACAAAAGAAGGGCCCATGGAGAAGTCAAAGAGCCACAGAGTAAAGACAAAAGAAGGATAGGACACAGTTTCCCATGAAGAGTCATCTTGGGGAATACCAAGAGTCACCACGTGAAGACAAAAGAGTAAGGGCACAATTTCTCATGAAGGGACTCCTTAAGGAATACGAAAAGTCACCAAGATGAGGATAAAAGTGGGAAGGATGTTTTTGGTCATGAAGGGTCACCACATGACTTTTCAAATGCTTGAATATGAAGGGTCATCCAAGATTGGCACCATTTTCCATGAGGATTGAAGGGTCACAAAGGGGGAAGGCCAAAGGTCATTTGAAAAGCTATAAATAAAGGCTTGAGAAGCCATTTGTAAATATGAATGAGAGAGGTTGATTTGATATTATAATATCTAGCTTAAAAGAGCAATTGTGAGAGATAAATATGATTTGTATTTGTTATATCTAGCTTAGAAGAGCAAAGGTGAGAGAGAGGAAGGAGATGTTGTATTGAACTATCATTTGTTGAGATAGCAACATTGAGAGATAGGTGTGTGGTATACACAAAGGGGTTAGTGCTCCTGTGGGTTGGTGCTCATGAATTGTTGCTGAGTTGGTGCTTGGCAAAGGGGTTGGTGCTCTTGTGGGTTGGTGCTCATGAATAGTAACTGCGTTGGTGCTCGGCAAAGAGGTTTGAAGCTCTTGTGGGTTGGTGCTCATGAATTGTAGCTGAGGTTGGTACTCGGCAAAGGGGTATGGTGCTCTTGTGGGTTTGTTCTCATGAATATAATTGAGATTGTTCTCCATGGTTTTTCCCACATTGGGTTTCCACATTACAATCTGGTGTCTCTCTCTATCTTGTGTGATGTTTATTGTTTGAGTTTTATTGCATATCTTGAATGCTTGATTAAGTGGAATTTGGTTAAAGCAAAGATTTATAAGATATATGATATACTGATTCACCCCCCCTCTCAGTATATCTCATGCTTAACAATTGGTATCATAGTAGGTTCCTTCAGAAAGGGTTTAATAGCTTGAAGGTAGATCAAAGAAAAGCATAAGATGGCCAAGCAGCTAAAGAAGGAGAATCAAGAGTTGAAATCTGTGGTTGATGCTCTTAAGGAAAATGTGTGTATCTTGGATTCTAAATTGGCTATAGAAGTAAAAGAAAATAAAACATTTATTCAAGATCTTAAGAATCAGTTAGATGTTGCAAATTCAATTTTAACATCAAAAGAAGAAGAGTGTAATTAGTTGAAGGATGAGTTAGATTCTTTAAAGGATAATCATGAGAAGCTTATAATCAAGATTGAGAAAGATCATGAAATATTGGTCTAAGGAAATAAGGATGCAAGTTTTGAAGGCAAATCAAAGAAGTCAATCAGGCAACGCAATGCTTTTAAATTTTCAAATTATTTTCATGGCTGTTGTTTTGTTTGTCATCATGTTGGTCATAGGGAAAGAGACTGTATGAGGAGAAGCAATTAGTCAAAGGGAGATCTCAGTCATATTCAAGAAAAAGGTATGAGAAATATTGTTTGCTTTTGTTGTCATGAGATTGGCCATATATCTAGATTATGTCAAAATAAGGTAAAGAGATATTCAAAGTATGTCAAAGGATATAGAGACCCTAGAAAATATGAGAAAAGACAAATTTAGGTTTGGAGACCTAAAGTAGTAAAGGTTGATCAGGTTGAGTTTAAGAATGAAAATGAATTACTTGCTAATGTAGATAAAGAATCAGATAAGAAGGATTGTGTAGAATCTCTTGTTACATTTGAGCATGAGCTGTGTCAAGATAAAATAAATGCAAAAGTTGAGAAAAAGAAAAACATCATAAATGATAAGGTTAGTAAGTCAAAAAGGTTAGACATGATTAAACGGATTCTAAAAGAAAAACATAAGAAGATCAAGGAAGAAATAAAGGAGATGTGGGAATCTCCTGAGATTTATTTCTAGAACCCTTTTGTGTGCGGTGTCTCTTCTAGGCTTCAAGGAGACACTTTTAAGAAAATTGAAGCATGGTGGATGCTATTGGGTCTTGGTTATGTTGCATGACAAGAAGGTGAGTTGGAAAATTAATTTGTATATCTCTTGAGGGAATAGATTTTTGAAGAAAATTTTGCATCAATATTATGGTTTGAGGCTATTAGAATGATTCTTGCATATGCAGTGTTTTAAATGATTATGGTCATAAGAAATTAGAATGTTGAATAAGAGCTAATAGTTTTAGAAAGAAGGAAAAGGATACTCATGAAGATTCAATGAAGAAGGATCAGAGTTTCAAAGCTCCATTCATTAGGAAGAAGGTTCAAACATGTTCATGGTAGAAGAACCAATCTGAAGATTCAATGATGGTTTAGACAACACTGCATGTAAGAGGTAAAGATCAGCCATGGTTAATTGATAACAGATGTTCGAGGCATATGACAGGAGATAAAAGTAAATTCATATCTCTAAAGAAGATCAATGGTGGTATAGTGAGGTTCAGAGATAAAACCACTGCCAAGATAGCCAGAAAAGGTACTTTGAGTTTGGATTTTGGTAGAACTAAGATTAAAAATGTTTTGTAAGCAGAGACTATTTAGTGTAAGTCAAATATGTGATCAAGGATACACCTTAAAGTTTCATGCGAAAGGTTGTGAGATTAGAAGAAAATATTCAAATGAGTTAATTGCAGATGCTCAAAGGACAGGGAATAATATGTGTATGTATTATCAGATATCTTCTCAAAGGCACGATCAAAGGGTACATTCAAAGATCGGCGAGAGGAGTTGGGAGTAATTTCTATTACTTCCTGCCATTGATATTCATCATCAAGTGAGGGGGAGCTAAGTGTTAGCTCCAGGTAGGCCCTTTGCCATGATGTCAAAGGGGGAGAATAATAGGTACAGGTACAAGTGTAGAAAATAGGTACAAAGAATAGGTACAAGTTGCTACAATAAGGGGGAGTTACTGTATGATTTTAGATGATGATATGTGCAGGTGATAGGATGTGGCAGTTTTAGGATTGAGCTTGCCATCAATGACAAAGGGAGAGATTGTTGGAAATATTGTCATTGATGTCAAAGGTCTAGTATTATTGGTGATAAAGGCCCCATTGCATTTAATGTTGTTTGTAATAAATATATCTTGGCTAATATGAGTTAATATTTATTTAATATTAATGAATATATTTTTGGTTGCATATGAGACAAAAGAAGGGCCCATGGAGAAGTCGAAGAGCCACGGGGTAAAGACAAAAGAAGGATGGGATGCATTCTCCCATGAAGAGTCATCTTAGGGAATACCAAGAGTCACCAAGTGAAGATAAAAGAGTAAGGGCACAATTTCTCATGAAGGGACACCTTAAGGAATATGAAAAGTCACCAAGATGAGGACAAAAGTGGGAAGGACATTTTTGGTCAGGAAGGGTCACCACATGACTTTTCAAATGCTTGAAGGGTCATCCAAGATTGGCACCATTTTCCATGAGGATTGAAGGGTCACAAAGGGGGAAGGCCAAAGGTCATTTGGAAAGCTATAAATAAAGGCTTGAGAAGCCATTTGTAAATATGAATGAGAGAGGTTGATTTGATATTATAATATCTAGCTTAGAAGAGCAATTGTGAGAGATAAATATGATTTGTATTTGTTATATCTAGCTTAGAAGAGCAAAGGTGAGAGAGAGGAAGGAGATGTTGTATTGAACTATCATTTGTTGAAATAGCAACATTGAGAGATAGGTGTGTGGTATACATAAAGGGGTTGGTGCTCCTGTGGGTTGGTGCTCTTGTGGGTTGGTGCTCATGAATTGTTGCTGGGTTGGTGCTCGGCAAAGGGGTTGGTGCTCCTATGGGTTGGTGCTCATGAATAGTAGCTGGGTTGGTGCTCGGCAAAGGGGTTTGAAGCTCCTATGGGTTAGTGCTCATGAATTATAGCTAAGGTTGGTACTTGGCAAAGGGGTATGGTGCTACTGTGGGTTTGTTCTCACGAATATACTTGAGATTGTTCTCCGTGGTTTTTCCCACATTGGGTTTCCACGTTATATTTGGTGTCTCTCTCTATCTTTTGTGATGTTTATTGTTTGAGTTTTATTACATATCTTGAATGTTTTATTAAGTGGAATTTGGTTAAAGGAAAGATTTATAAGATATATGATATATTGATTCACCCCCCCTCTTGGTATATCCCGTGCTTAACAGGATGTAGTTCAAGAAAGTGTGATTCTATCATTACCAATTGACACTTATGGGAGATGGAATGCTAATAATTTGGCTATCTTGGTTAATGGTAATGGCTTGTGCAATGGTAATAGAATGGGGAGAGGCTGCACAATTCTCATAAAAGATACTAGGATAGCTTGTGTCAGAGTTAAATTACTCATCATCAAAACCCATAGAAGGATCACAAATGTATTCAAATTGATCTATGAGGCATGCATAACCAATGTTGTAATAATCATGAACCTATTCTTCTTTTGAATCTGATTTTGACTCAATAGACCCTGAATCCAATATTGAGACTGATATTGATTCTAATTTTGATGCTAAATCTAATGTCAATTCAAGAATATAACCTAACTCTAGTTTTGATTTTTCATCTAATGGGTACTATGTTACAATGATGTCTTGTTGAATATTTGGTTTTGGATAAGTGATGGCCTATGATGGCATAATGGGCTCCATAAAAACTAGTTTGTCAAAGTGAGACTTGTCTAAGATGGGAAATAGGTCAAGAGGCAACTCTTCAGAGACTGGCTTATTAATAGGCAACTCTTGAAAAATAGGCACATAGTTAAGGTAATGATTTACCTAAAGGTAGTTATAATCATTAAGAAGTGACTTAGCAAAGACTGGCTCATCAGTGTGAGACTCCTTGACAACTGGTGTAGGCTTAATAGATAATTCATCATAGGTTAACTTATCACAAATGGTTGATTCAATAGAAGCATCTTGGATTGGTTGGTTCTCTTGGCCTTAGTTTCCAATGAGTTGGAAAATACTAGTTTTGAACACAACTTGGTCTTCAAAGGATTGGATTGATTAGGGTTTGGATGGGATTGGTACTGGATGAGGAATGACTTGTGGTTAGATAATGGTAGGGCCTTGGGGAGCATGATTACTTGCATGAGCCAAAAAATAAAGTCTTAAGATGGTAATGATAGGGCATTGTTGGGCTTGATTGCTCATGAAAACTAAAGGACTAGGTCCTAAAATGATGAAGGGGAGTTGTGGAGCTTGATTGCTCATGCAAACCAAAGGATGAGGTCCTGGTATATAAATGGTTAGGCATTGTGGAGCTTGGTTGCTCACATAAACCAAAGGATGAGGTCTTAATATAGAAATGATTACGCATTGTGGATCTTGGTTGCTTACACAAACCAAAAGATGAGGTCTTGGTATAGAAATTGTTGGGCATTATGGAGCCTGATTACTCACATAAGTAAAAGAATCCAAGTCTTCCTCATAAACCATATCATTCCAGTCATGAGTTGGCTCATAAGTTGGTTCTTAACTATGTTCCATGTATTGATTATTGCAAAGAGAATATGGATTCATATCCCAAACAATATTATTTTTAGTTGGTTCTTCACAAGCCTCTTCATACCGATCAAGGTCTCGATTTGGATCATAAGTTATTGTGTGACTTTGTTCTCATGAATGATTAATATGAGGTAGATATAAATTTGTCTCACAAACCATATTAGCATCATTTGGGTCTTGACAAAAGCCATAAAAGTCATTTTGTGTGGCCATTCTATCATAAGTTGGATTGTAAGTGACTCCACCTTAAGTGTAGCTAGACATATTTACATAAATGATGAAAGATTTAAAAACAAAAAGGCTTAGAGTTCTACAAACTCTAAAAAATGATTCAAAGGATAAATGGTTCAAGCTTAGTCTGACTTGGTCAAAAGGTGGAGCTATATCTCCAATGTGGTTTGAAAGTGGAGTTGTATCTCCAAAATGGTTTGTGTTAAGACTTGGCATAAAATAGCCTAACATAAAATGTCATAGACATAAAAGGTCAAGCATCTAAATAAAAATTGTCATGTCAAAGGTCTAGGTCAAAGTGTTCCAAACAAGGTCTAAACTAAGAAAAGGAAAAGTTGAGTTCCCAGGTATTTTGTCCAAATACAAAATCAAAAGCTAGGATAAAAAAAATGTATGTGTTAGGACTCTTGGCCAAATTTCATCAAAATATAGACTTAAAACAAAGGCTGATGTGATTTGATTTAATCTAAAAGTTTGTAAACAACTTTGACATAAACCTGACACATGGAATCAAACATAAACATGATCAAATGGCAGAAGGCATAAGACAAAGGATATTTGAAAAAAGACCATGTTTTCCTAAATAAAAGCATAGACAATGATGAGGATAGGATTTAAACAAACAAACCATCAATAATATTTTACCAAATAAGCTAGACAAGATTGGACAACATGATGGCACATGACAAAGGTCTAAATGGTATACATAAAGTGGTCTAAAACAAATGGTTTTGATACAATGTTAAACAAGTATTTGAAATGATGTAATCATGCTTAAATGATGTGATCTATGTTATCTTTTAAAGACTCAAAAGGCTTAAAATGTTTTGACATGATTTGGGTAGCATAACACTACCCTCTTCAACTCAAATGACACACACACACAAATAAGTTTAGCAAAATTTCAAGGCACAAGTGTAGTGTAAAATGGATAGTATAACACCTCTTTAGATAAAAGAGTGACATATAGACAAATTGGTTTTGACATGGATTATAAACAAACAAACAAGTTTTAGTCTCAAAGCATACCAAGCAAAAATGACCAAAATACATTAAGTATAATAATCTAAATCCTACCAAGGGTATGTAAAAATAGGGTTTACTAAACTAGCAAGGTTTCGATCATTCTAGGGGAATCATTTCACAATGACTTCCACATCAAAATATGCAAAAGATAAGCATAGAAATTAGGTGACTATGGCATTGGCTAGTTGTAAAAAGGTCTAGTCCTTTTAGAGACCACTACATCCTATTGTTTGCTCAGTGTAGTGTGATGTCCAAATGTAGATACATCTCATGTGAAACTCCAAAGGAGTCAAATGAAGTCAATGTTGAGAGATAGAAACTTGGGTCAAAGCTTCCCTAAAGAACTCATGGGAGGAAATGGCGTCCCCCTCGCAAGCCAAGTTGGCATACAAATAAAAGACTAAGAGAAAGACTTTAGGCTCATTTTAAAGGTCACCTAAACTTTGACAAGTTTTTGGAGAGTACGTTAGATGACATTCTTTCTAAGCCTTGGACTAGGATTTTTGCAATAGGTATGACGCTTTTGATTCTAAGGATTCCCTAAAGGGGACAAATGGAAGATCATACATGCAGCATTCCTCTTTTTTTCAAACAAAATCTAATTAAATAATTATTGCAAATAAAAATTGACAAGTGTTTTTAATTTTAAGCCCAAATGAAAGATTTGGTGGTGTTCATTTGACCCCTTGGTCTTAGTTTTAAACTTTGAAAACATTCACCAAAAACATCTAAATTATTTTGTTAAACACCAAACCAAGGTTCTTAATTGATTTTTAAGCATGCAAAAGGTGATCTAAACATGTTTTGAGCAAATGTCAAGCTTGGTCTTGTAGTTAAAATGTTAGCATGTCCTTTAGCTTTGAAGATATTTTAGGTTTGAAACAATGAACTTTAGAAAAAGAGCTCTTAGGTCTGTGTTTTAAGAAAAACACAGTGACCGATTTGGGTTATATACAACTGATGATGGTTACTTTGGCTAACTAATGTCTGTTATTTAAGTGATATTAATTATACCAATATGACCATCTCAACAGGTATCTAACTGATGTCAATTTTGCTATTTGACATCAATTAGGCTATGCAACTGATGTCAGTCTTACTTTTTGACATCAGTTACTGTGTAAAACTATGGAAAACAAAAATGGTAAAATAAAGTTAAAGAATCAATTTATAATAGTTTTAAGGGTCCAAATGAATATTTTAGAGTTAAAAAATAATCTTCTTCAGATGTGAGATGCGTCTAGTCCCACCGGGTGTGCCATTATGTGATCTAAGAATTTGACTCAAGAGAAGATGGTTAGTATGGTGTTAGTTTTAAAATAAAAACAAAATGAAAGAAACACACTAATAGCATAACATCTGTAGGCCTAGACACTAGGAGGAGCTTATTTAATAAAATAAAATGACAACACAACTAGAAAGTAAGGAATGAAAACACAATAATTATTTCACCTTCCTTGGATGCTCTAAATGCCTTTGTAGTAGTGGCTTACTCAGCTTGTGCTCATGAAGTCCTTAGCAATGGAAGTTTGGCAACCTCCATCTCTCCTTGACACCTTTATCTTTGGCTTGGCTTGGCTTGGAATCAATTTGGCATGGTAACACTAATTTCAATGGCTTCTTGAATATATTTGAACATGATAAATTTTCACCAAAATAGCTTAGAAATGATATTCATGGCCTCTCTATTTATAGATTTTTGCAAATGTCTAGAATCAACCTAAACCATCCATCTCAAGATTGAGATGTGTGGTTAAGGATTAATTCAATTTTTGGAATTAAGTTTGTAATTATCCTCATCATGAAATTGGAATAAGGGGCAATTAAGAGGCATAGAGGGCATCATGCAAGGCATTGATGAAGCATGAGAGGCATGAATCCTGATATTTATGTCATTTATGGCCTAGGGATGTCTTCCCAAGAAATGAGGTCACATGATGATGTAAATATTCAATATTCATTTCTATAAATAAGTATTCAACAAGTTTTCATGGAATTCTTGATTAATCCTTGATTCGGGTTAATTAGCTCATAAGCATGCTTAAGCACTTTGTGAACAGATTATTCAAATTGATCAAATTGTCTTGTTATTGGTCCAAAATTTGACTAGATTTGAATTGGAAGGTGATGTCAGATGCGTTAGAACTATATTCCCATTTAGGATGTTACTAATAACAAATAACAAAGGCACATGTCTTATGCAAAATATTCGATAGGGAAGAGCAATATAGAGCACCCAAGTACAAATTTATCATTTTGACTTAGAATGATCTAATCAAAGTTAGCTAGCCCATACATTACATTACCCCATTTAGTGATACCCTAGCCAAAATCATCACTTAAATATGTCATTTTACATAATTTAATGCATTTTAGTGTTTTAAAGCCAAATTATGCATTTTGGGTGGAAACTGGCCAAAAGCTTTATTTGAGGTTATCAGTGGCCAGATTTAGGTGTCTACATTAATTAGATATACTATCATGCTAACTGCTTCTACCCAACATTGTAAAGGCAATCTTTTATGTAGCCTCATGCTCCTAACACATTCCATTATTATTTTGTTCACCCTTTTAGATACCCCATTCTGCTGTGGAGTTCCTAGAACCATCCTTTGCATATGGATTCTGTTGTTAAAATAATAATCAAATAAAACATTACTACAATACTCATCTCCATTATCTGATCTGTGACATTTCAATTTGAGACCTATTTCATTCTCAACCAAGGCTTTCCACTTCTTAAAAGTGTCAAATACATCATATTTTTTTAATATAATAAACCCAAACTTTCCTAATTGCATCATCAATAAAAGTGACATAATAATTGGAACCACCAATAGAAGATACTCGAGCTGGTCTCCATACATCTAAATGTACCAACTCTAACTTGTGTTCTTTCTTTGTGGATCCAAATTTTAGGAAATTCACCCACTTTTGTTTCCTATATACAAAAATCACATAGAATTCTAGATCTAGATCTTTCAATCCAGGCAACTTATCTTTTGATATCTCCATGCCCTTATGGCTCATATGATCGAGCCTAAAGTGCCACATATTTGCATCTCCATCTGCAATAACTAAATCAAGAGAATCAACACTAATATTTAAATATAAATTACCAAATTTCTTACCTCTCAAAATCCCAAGAGCACATTTGGTAACTTTTCAAGAATCTGTAATAAACATAATCGAACAACCCTCACTACCCAATTACCCCACTAAAACCAAATTCCATCTCAATATAGGCACGTGTCTAACATCCTTAAGTAGCCATGTGTTCCCATTCTACATCTTAACCTAAACATAACCTTTTGTTATTATCTCACATGGTTCATCATCACCAAGATAAACATGTCCTAAATTCTCTTGAACATAATTAGTAAAATTATGCCTATGTGGGGTGGCATAAAAAGAAGCCCCTAAATCTAATACCCTAGACTTAGAAAAACTATCCATAGAAAGAATTAAGGCATCCTGACTAATTTACCTGATGTCACATTTACCTCATTTGTTTTCTCCTTGTTGGCATTATTATCCCAAAGTGACCAATAATCTTTTTTTGAGTGTCAACTCTTCCCATAATGCTAGCATATCATCTTGGATCTAGATCTATACTTATATCTACCCTTTAACTTTCCACAGTTGCCTTTGCTCTTGTCATTTTACCTCCCTATAGTATCAATAAATAAAGCATTACCTAAAAATGATTCCCCAGTGCTTTTCTTTCACATCTCCTTGCTAAGAATCACACTTACAACATCCTCAAAATTCAAGCTTCCCTTGGTAGGGACTGCATTACTCACAACCATCACCAAAATATCCCAACTATTAGGCAAAGAACATAAAATTAGCAAATCTCTAACTTCATCATCAAACTTGATTCCAACTAAAGTGAGCATACTTATAATTGTATGAAAATTATTTAGATGATTAGCTATTAAACCATTCTCATATATTTTCATGTTAAACAATCTTTTCATAAGAAAATTTTTATTAGAAGTAGAGGGTTTCTCATATAACTTTCCAAGTTTATCCATGAGATCTTTTTTGGTTTTCTCATCAGAAATATTAAATGCAACAAAATATGCAAGGAATAACCATATGGCTCCCAATGTCTTCATGTTAAGCAATTACTAATCCACATCACTCATACTTACAGGTTATTCTATTTTCCCCTCTAAGGGGAGATGAAGCTCCTTCTGATGCAAGTAATATTTCTATACATTTTCCATAAACCAAAGTTCTTACCATCAAACTTTTCCACTCTAAATCTAATCTCTTCTCTTGTAGCTCCCACTCAAGCTAATATCCTTCTTTCCATTTACCACTTCATCAAAACACATAATTGATGGATCTAATACCAGTTGTTAGGAATTAAAACTTTTTAAATTAGATTTAATATGACCATAAATCATGTATAAATTATGCAATAGCATGCATCATGGAAACATTACTCAAATCATAGTTATTATGAAAGTATAAAATGGAGTGAACAAGATAAAATCACACATAACATAGATATACCATGGTTCACCCAATGTAGGCTACATCTACCAAGAACGTCTTTAAATAAAATATTAATCTAAAACAAGATTATAATGAACTCTCACAGAGATAAAAATCTCTTATAGAAAATGTTGCATATATAAATGTTGCACTTTCATCTGCACTTGCACCATACTATATATCACAAGTTACTATACCACACCCTATAAATAAATGCCTACACTTTACAAAACATCTATACTTTGACTCTATCTCTCAAAATCCACACTTGTAAATAAAATCATCAACAACCTCTAAAAGGTCACACCACACCCTATATATATATAAAATGATGAAGAAATCCATCTCCCAAGGAGAAACTCACCATATTTATCTAAGGAGGCCTTATCAACTTAGGAAACATGCCATTCCCACCTATCCATGCTTATCTATGAGCCCCACCAAGCATGAAAACACCATTCTCCTCCAAATGGCACAACTTCCAATGCAAAGAGATAATAACCAACTCCTAAAATTGAGAAAGTCCACCCCACTTGCATAATACATCACAGAAATTATTAAATAGAACATTTAATAATTTTTTCTTATAATACATTATAAAAATTATTAAATAGATCATTTAATAATTTTCTCCTCCTATGGAAATTAACTATAAAATAATTAATTCCCTAAAACAAGGAAATCAATCCCACTTCCAATAAACATGAAAGTCAACATCAAAATTATTACATAAGGATTTAATAATATTCACACCCATGAGGAGTAAAATCAAAATACACTCCCCACATCCTTGGAGCTCTCTAAGCCCCCAAAACATACCATCATGGTCATATGATAGCCCTAAATGGCTCCAAACTCAACAACATGTAGATATCTACCTTTAGGAATATAAAATTGATAACATAAACTCAAAATTTTATATGCCTATAGTGGTACCATCACCATAACCACCCAAGACACATCCTTTATCTTGAATATGTGTTGAGGTGATTCCATGCCATATCCCCCACCATAATCATATCTTATTGAGTTAATCTCTATGATTTTATCTATATAGCATAGTTATCCATCAATCTTGCTTGGGTATATCTCTATACATGGCATGATAATAGCTTGCCTACCTCTACCCTCTCTCTACACTATCTTGTACCACATCTATCATGATATAGTCATAATGTGCTAATGACATCTCATTAATGGGATCATAACTATCACCCCTCATCCCTCCACTCCTTGGGGTTCCCTAGTATGTCATGCTCAAAAGGGTGAGACTAATAAAGGTGTTGTTGGGTATGCTAAGTTGAATTATCCTAGGAAGTTATCATAAGGATGTGGCTCCACCCACCATGCATAGTGGACAATGATTAAGTTCTGACCCCTCACATGTTTTATTGTTTTCCATTATAGCCATACATCCATAATGCCTATTTAAGGCATACATAATATTTGATCATTTTTGATAGTCTCCAATGTAGGCACATGCAATATTACTTGGATAATGTGGCCTTGAGCCCATATTATCACCCATGAGATATGATCATGAATCACAAGATATATTCCTACCAGTCTATTGGGTGAATATTTTGTCATCAACTAACTAAAGGCAAAATGGGTATATCAGCCACTGTGTAATGAGATAAATCTCTCGTCTCAGCAAGGGGAAGTCCCTATAAACTATTATAAACTAATCTAAACTAAAAATAAATTCAAGGGTGAGATCATACCATCCATTTATTTTTTTTCAAAAATAATGTTCATAAAACAAAAGAAAAACTTCCTGGGTAATAACTGAATCCGTAAGAAACCCACGAAAGCACAAAGTCTTTCATTGCTTCTCTTACTGATTTATAGCTTATATCACAGTTAAATGAGGTGCAACCCAAAGTATCCACCAAAAACTACAACAAAGTATATGATCACAAAGGATAAAAGTAGTTCAAAGCCTTTCCAATATCCTTTGTACTAAAACACAAAACACAAACTAAAGACAATTGTAGTAGCACAAAGTCTCCATAATCGACTTCAGGACATCCTTCAAATTATTTTCACTTGCTCTGCTTATTTGATCAAATGAATAAGATTATATTTAGGAAAAGGACATAAGAACAATTTTCTACATAACACAAGTTATTTCAACATAAAGTTTGAAAGGTCACTTGCTTTCTCATTCACTTGATAAAATTTGATTAACAATCTGAGCTCAAAGTCTCAAAAATGTCTTTCAATTGTGGTAGAGTTTTGCCTCCAATAACTAAGAGATCTCCTTTCTCAAAAATGAGAGATTACAATATATAGCATCCAAAATAAAGACTTTGGCACTTATTTTCACAAAATGGCCCATGCTACGTTGAATGCATTGGAAAGAGGAAGTCCTATGAAGGGGCCATGCTCGAGTAGGGTCCTCTGAAAGGTAAGGCTACTCCTCTTTATGATACTTACATGACTATCTAATCATCTTTACTCAAATGAAGAAAAATGGGCCATGTTATTGAATGCTTATGCTCTTTGATAACCACTTGGTGCCCTGTGCCACCCACTAGAATAACTATTCTATCGATGCTTCTAGATTCTCTATTTTGTTCCCTCTTTCCTTGTTATATTTTGTCTCTTCCTGGTGATCTGAGCTCTCAGGGCTATCTTCTCACCTTCTATTGGCTTCTCTAGCTCCTTTCTCAGTGGGTCACTGAGTTTGTCCTTAGGTTTTCATCATTTGAAAACTAATGGTTATTCCATTGTCTTGAATTTGATATCCATGGGGATGTCACTGGTTGCTTGAAACTATCTTTTAGAGTTCACTGGTTCAATGGTTCAATAGTTTGGTAGCTCAATATTTTATGTTTTACAAAGAGTCATGTTCACTCAATCTTCTTATGAATTCAATGTATCATTGAACCAACTATTGAACCTTCCACTTAACCTTTCACTGAAACCTTTCACTTGAACCTTTTGCTTGAACCTTTTGCTGGAACCTTTTGCTTGAACCTTCCACTTGAACCTTTTTAGTAGAGTTCAATGGTTCAAAGTTCAATGTGACTATGGTCTATCTATATAGTTCATTTCATATCATTGCACCCCACTATTGAACCATATATCATTGAACCCTGATGTTAAACCATCCTTATCAATTTTTTAGGAAATGCCTTCAAGTGTTTTGAAATTTTTTCTTGTGAAAACCAACCTTTTGAACCTTGATCATTTTCCTAACTATAAACCCTTTGAAAATGATTGATTTCCTTTGCTCAAAAGGCTTATTCAATTGAATAACTTGACTGCTCAGAACATTTTTGAGAAAGAAGGAGACCATTTTTGGCTTGCAAGACCAAAATAGTCAACAAGTTGTCCACAAAAATAAGTGACTGGTTTTGGGAACAATAGCTGGCTCCAGTTGGGGAACTTCCATCAATTATATTTTGAAATGATTGAAGGGAGTAGAATCTAGACCCTAAGTGCCTTCATCCATGCCATTGGGCCATGGAGTTAAGCCATGCAAAAAGATAAAGATGCCAAAAACTAAACAAACAACATAGAATAAACAAAGACTATACAAATGTACAAATGAACTTATCTAATACTTCAAAGATTGAAGTGCTTCAGATGCTGCCCACTATGAGGTAGTGAGAATGGAATTCTATCTTGATAATTTAGCAAGAAACCATTTTCACCACTGAATTGATGAATGGAAAATAGACCTCTCCACAAGGAATCACGTTTTCTATGCATTCCTTTTGGTTCTCTCCTCTTGTCCCACAATAACCTAGTTCTCTGATTATCATCATTAAACACCTGCCAATGGTTGGCATTATTAGGTACACTTGGTCAAAAGAGAAAATCAATAGTGTACTTGTTCTCTTTGAAATCTTTATGAGGAACCATGAGGGTTGTGGAGATGGCCAATGAATCTGCATGATTATTAAACTCTCTTGGCACTGCAAAAATATTGAAAGCATCAAAAATTTCAATGCAATCCCATACAAGATTGTGATAATGTCACAATCTTTCATTTTTGATTTGATACAGATTCCTTACCTTACAAACCACCAATTCAACATCTCCTTAGGCATGAAGAAACTTAACACCTCTAGCATAAGTAGCTTTCAATCTGAGCAACAAAGATTCATACTCAGTGGTGTTGTTGGTATTATTTTATTGCAACTTATATGAATAGGGGAAAATATCTCCTTGTGGAGATATAAAAATAATTCTAGCCTATAACTAGTATAAGAGTAGCTACCATCAAATTCTAAAATCCAAACATCATTAAAATTTGATCTTCTTAAAGATTTCTCTTCGCTAGTGAGGGAAGATTCCTTTTTACCTGAACTTTGCTCTAACAATTCTTCTGATTTTTTATCTAAATTTTTTGCATTGTCACTTAATGAAATCTCATCTGATGAGCTAAAAATATCTTCAGTGGATAGAAAATAATTACCTATTCCTGATGATTTAAACAAAATTTGAGCTTCAAGGTCTGACATTTGGGTGACAATATATTTTGACTCTTTCTCAGGAAGCAACTTTTTCATGATGCCTTTAACAGGTTTCCTTGCTTCAGATAGATCCATGTTCAACTCTCCACCTACATCCTTGCAAAAATTACGTCTGAATAGAATGCCATAAGAAGCTGGAACATCAGCCACTAAGACTATCATCTTAATTCTCTTATCTGGAAAAGCTGTAAATGCAAATTAGGCATCTTTGATTTGACCCAAAAGTGGCACTTGCTTATTTTCTATGTAGAAACATCTTCTAAAAGTCTTAGTTAAGGTAAGACTGAGAGAATTTGCTACCTTGGTGGGCATAACATTATCAGAAGCTCTAGAGTCTATTATACAATTGCTCAATTTATGACCATCTATCAAAAGAGAAACATAGAAAGGTTATATTTTCCTAGGGGGAACAAGAGGATTAACGACAAGATTGTTTTAGGTGGATTTGTTCTTTGAGGGATCATGAGTCACTTTTGAAAAATCTTGTCCTATAGGGATGGTTTTGTTTTTGATGCATTTAGCCAACATATCGAACTACTTAGGGTTGGCTTCTAAGTACTCAAACTCAGACATTTGGATCTTGGTTTTCCTAGCATGATCAATTATGTTAAATTACTAAAATGAACTAGAAATAGAGGAAGGAAGTCCATTCTAGTTTTTATTTGGTGTGGTACTAGTATGAGAAATTGAAGTAAAAGGTACATGATTGTTTGAGGTACTTTCTTATTGGTCACCAGGTCCTTTGATTGGAAAGGCAGTGAAGTCCCCCATTTGGCAATTGAGATTACTGGTTGAGGTTTTTCTCTTAATTTTCCCTTATCAGCTTGTTGAGTTTACTAGTTTTGGGACCTAGTAAAAATAACATATGATTCATCAAACACTTCTCCCTTTTTTCTAGTTTCATCTTGACAATTCATAAAACCAATGTTGGAGTTGCCATCTAATTATTATTCTTCTTCTAAAAATATATTAGTGTCATCTTATTGGTCCAACTTAGTTTGGAAAGATAAATCATGTTAGGCTTCATGATAACCAACTGCTGAGTTGATCAGTGCTACTTCAATGGCAAGCTTCCCCTGTGTAGGAGGAAGATGATTGGGTTTCCTTTAATTTTTGGTAGCATTACCTTGATATGAATGCTTGGGAAATGTCCTTCTTGGTATATCTCGATAAGAAGGAGGAGTAGACATACCTTGGGACATTTGCCTTTTTAGAGCTAGTAATTCATTTGCTAACTTTTGCACCATAGGATCAGTGGTGCTTGTGGAATAATTTTCAGCAGATAAAGAAAATTTATTTCTATTAGGATCTCTTTTTATTTTACCTGTAAGGATAAGATCATTTTTGACCTTGATAGCCAAAATTTGAGCTATAGAAAGATCTATATGGCTAGCCCACCTTAATAGAAAACTCACTTCAAGAAGTTGAGAATTGATGAAGAAGCACTTAAGATTTTCTGGTGTTGGCTAAGTAATTCTAAGAATATTGTTCCTCAGCTTATCAAATTTAGTAATGAAGTCTCACATAGGCTCATGAGGCTCCTTCTTCATTTGCATAATTTGAGCCAACAAGACATGTGCATCTTCTACAAGTTTGAACCTAGCCTCAAACTTGGCCTTGAGACTGTTTCAGTCAGTTATAGTCTAAGCTTGAAGATGATAAAACCAATCTGTGACAGTGCCTTGCAATGTTTCTACAAATATTCTTACCATTATATCTTCATATTCAAGGCCTATCACACCATAGGCTATGCAGAAAGCTATAATATGCTCATCAGGATGAACTTTCCCATCACCATAGAACTTGGGAAATTTTTTTCTTGAACTACGAGGTAGTTTATGTAAAGGTGGGGTTAGATTTAGGGGGCCAAAAGTGTTACCTCAAGGGCCTTGGGCTGCCATGATATTATAATTGAAAGGAGGGATAACAAACCTTTGTGGAGTATGTATAGATAAATCTCTGCTAGCAGAGGAACTAGAAGCTTCACCTAGTATTGGAGATCTAACATTGGTAGGAGGAAAACTCGTAGTTCACTAAAGGTGAGATGGTGGAGGAAAAATATCAAAATTATTTTATTACACCAACTCAAATATAGGATCAACAATACCTTAAACTCTCTGGCTTTGCACATATCATGGATCTGCTAGAATGTAAAATGGAAAAGAATTGAAAATACTTCAATTTAAAATGTGAAGCTTCAAATTGCACGTTCTTCCCCAATGGAGTCACCAAAAATTGTTGGGTAAATATTTTGTCATCAACTAACTAAAGGTAAAATGGGTATATCAGCCATAGCGTAATGAGATAAATCTCTCCTCTCAGCAAGGAGAGTTCCCTATAAACTAATATAAACTAAAAGTAAACTCAAGGGTGAGATCATACCATCCATTTTTTTTTTTTAGAAATGATGTTTATAAAACAAAAGGAGAACTTCTCAGGTAATAATTGAATCCACAAAAAACCCACAAAAGCACAAAGTCTTTCATTGTTTTTCTTACTGATTTATAGCTTATATCACAGTAGAATGAGGTGCTACACAAAGTCTCCACCGAAAAATAAAACAAAGTATATAATCACAAAGGATAAAAGTAGTTCAAAGCCTTTCTAATATCCTTTTTACTAAAACACAAAACACAAAACACAAACTAAAGATAATTATAGTAGCAAAAAGTCTCCATAATCGACTTCAGGACATCTTTCAAATTATTTTCACTTGCTCTACTTATTTGATCAAATGAATAAGATTATATTTAGGAAAAGGACATAAGAACAATTTCCTACATAACACAATTTATTTCAACACAAAGTTTGAAAGGTCACTTGCTTTCTCATTCACCTGATAAAATTTGATTAATAATCTGAGCTCAAAGTCTCAAAAATGTCTTTCAATTTGGGTAGACTTTTGCCTCCAATAACTAAGAGATCTCCTTTCTCAAAAATGAGAGATTATAATATATAGCATCCAAAAGAAAGACTTTGGTACTTATTTTCATAAAATGGCCCATGTTGCGTTGAATGCATTGGAAAGAGGAATTCATGTGAAGGGGCCATGCTAGAGCAGGGTCCTCTGAAAGGCAATGCCGCTCCTCTTTATGATACTTACACGACTATCCATTAATCTTTATTCAAATAAAGAAAAATGGGTCACACCATTGAATGATTACAATCTTTGATAACCACTTGGTGGACTATTCCACCCACTAGAATAACTCTTCTACCGACACTTCTAGATTCTCTATTTTGTTCCCTCTTTCCTTGCTATATTTTATCTCTTCCTAGTGATCCAAGCTCTCAGGACTATCTTCTCACCTTCTGCTAGCTTCTCCAGCTCCTTTCTAAGTGGGTCACTAAGTTTGTCCTTGGGTTTGCATCATTTGAAAACCAAAAATTATTCCATTGTCCTGAATTTGATCCACGGGGACGTCACCAGTCACTTGAACCTTGAACCATCTTTTAGAGTTCACTAGTTCAATGGTTCATCAGTTCAATGGTTCAACAGTTCAGTGGCTCAATATTTTATGTTTTGCAAAGAGTCATGTTCACTCAGTCTTCTTATAAATTCAATGTATTGTTGAACCAACTATTTAAACCTTCCACTGAACCTTCCACTCAAAATTTTCACTTGAACCTTTTGCTGGAACCTTTCACTTGAACCTTTTACTTCAACCTTCTGCTTGAATCTTTTTAGTGGAGTTCAATGGTTCAAAGTTTAATGTGACTATGGTCAGTCTATATAGTTCATTTCATATCATTGAACCCTATCGTTGAACTGTTTATCATTGAACCTTGACGTTGAACCATCCTTATAAATTTTTTAGGAAATTCCTTCAAGTGTTTTGAAAATTTTTCTTACAAAAACCCACCTTTTGAACCTTGTTCATTTTCCCAACTAAAAACTCTTTGAAAATGAGTGATTTCCTTTGCCGAAAAGGCTTGTGCAATTGAATAACTTGACTGCTTAGAACATTTTTGAGAAGGAGACCATTTTTGGCCTATAGGACCAAAATGGTCAACAGGTTGTCCACAAAAATGAGTGACTAGTTTTGGGAACAACATAGTCTATACATCAAGAACCTCTCATTAATTCAATTAGTAAAAATAATCATGGTGCCCATTGTCTTCTAGATCTGACTAAAAACACTATAAAAAATGTAGAATAGTTATACCCAGATAACAAATCCATATCAAATAAAGTTACCTTATCTAATTATAAATGACATATATTTAGAATATATATGGGTACTGCACCATCATACTTATGACATAACACATGCATATTCATAACTCTGATAAAGGATTTATGGATATATATAATGTTAGAGATGTATATCCTAAAGAGTCATATCATGAACTTGCACTCATCATATTGATCTAACTTGATAGACCATTAGGATAGGTATCTCTAATCATCTATGGTTCTTGATGTATTGATCAACATATGGGTAACCATAATAGACAACCAAAAAATGGCATTGATATCCTCTAAGGTGATAGTCACCTTGATAGTGTCTCCTCCACCTCCCATCTAAAGGTGTTTTTAATTTTCTCCCATCACCCTATGAACATCATTATGAGTTCTACACTGAGAGTCATGATGCACATCTCCATAATTCTTCCAAATCCTAATGAGACAAGCTTATACATTTTTTTATTGATTATATATATATATATATATATATATATATATATATATATATATATATCCAATAACCAAATTATATCTACACTATAACACAAGCTTCATCATCTTTAAAAAGTGTGTGTTTTAGTTTATATTCCAAGAGAAAAAGAAGAAAGAAACTAGATACATGTATGGTATAAAAACCTGTTTGGTTATGCACACATTGAATTAGATGATTGTAGAGAGTTCCTCTTTGGCTTAGGAGGAATGACCTACAAATATGACAACACTAAAGCAAATGCTTTGGTTAGATAGATGGTTGGGTGGATTGCCTAACAAGCTAGATCTGGATAACATGAGCTTATTTGGAGTCTTTCAATCCATGCTTCTTAAATAATTAAGTTTAAAAATCAAAAGATAAGGTACTTGCATCAATAATCAAAAGGTATTGAAATTGAATACAAGAAATGCTTGATAAAGAAAATAGACTCAAATGACTAATATAGCAATAAGCGGGTTGATACTAATGCTAAACAAGTCAAGTGTGCTTCATAAAATAGGTTAGGGGTCTATGAATGGATAGATAAAAAGAAAGTTAGATTTGGTTGAAAGTAGGTGGATGAAAATGACTTATTGTTATTTCCTACCATAGTGATCATCGGTGGTTAAGGTGATTGTCAATGGTTGAGGTGACCATCGATGATTGAGGCAACCATTAGTGGTTATACAAACCATTAGTGGTCAAGGTGACCATTAGAGGTTACCATGTGTTGGGATTGGATGATAAGAGGTCAGATTGATGGGATCACATAGGGCAATTCTAGGAGGTTGGTTTATGCAAGGCTGATTGTAAAATGGAAAAGAAGTAATTGATAGATTGAAGACAAATACTTAGATTTTTAGAGGTTGATCGAATAAATGGTTGAGGTGGTTGTTTCATTGATGGAGTCTATCATGATTTTGGTAGAGTAATGGTATTTGTCTATAGATCAAGGGGTGGTAGCAAGATATCTCTTTGATGTGATGGTTAGATCATTGGATTATTGGAAGAAGTGACTTGTAAATAAGCTCTAGATGTAAAATATCTTAAAGTCATCCTCCTTTTTTCCTACTACTCCTCTCTTCTTATAGGAAAGGAAGGAGAGGTATAATAAGATGTTAACAAGGGGTCTAACTTGATGTCTAATCTTAACTCAAACATGCATTGTCTCACACAAAAATTAGATGAGTTAATTATAGACAATCAAGTCAGAGTGATGGGTCAGTTAAGTTAGTTTAGATGGTAGAACCTGACCATCGATGGTCTAGGTGACCATCAATGGTTAAGGTGACCATTAATGATCAAAAATCAAGGTAGGTTGAGTTTAAAAGGTGGGTTAATTTAGTAGGTCAAGCTGACTAGTGTTAGGTAGGTTTGGGGTCGAATGGTCTAGACTGGGCCCAAGGGGTTCTTAAGGTGGTCTAGGGGAATTGTGACATTCAAAACCATTGTGTGAAATTTTTTAGTGTCTATATTTTCCCCCTTTTTATTATGTAGTTTATATCAATGAGTTGTAAAAATGGGTTGCAAGTCAAAGGTTCAGTTCCCTCAAGCATGGGAAGAGGTGTTCCTCCTCAAACTGAGAGTCAATGAGGTGAAAAAGAATTAGATATAGGTTTAATGAGTGGTGAAGCTGATGATGAAGGTGGATGTTATTTAGGTAGGTGACAAGGTGGGTAATAAAGTGCAAACACATCCATAAATTATGATAAAATTACAATAACCAAAATCATGCATTGACTAGGTTACCATAGTTGGTAAAAATTAATGTTGGTACTAGAAGGACAAGTGCCAAATAGACCACATAATTGCATTTATGTATGGTAGTTGGGAACACTTATAAACTCAAGTCTCTTAAGAAAGGTATGTGTTTTCATGGGTATCCGAGGTAGGAAGTACTCCCAAGGAAAACACAAACTGGTTAGGTGAAGTCACAGGTATTTGAGGTAAGAAGTTCTCTTGAGAAGACACTAATTGGTTGGTTGTGTGCAAGGTAGTGCAAGTTCAAAAATTGGTCAACATGGTCATTGATGTCATTGTGATAAAAAATACAAGGTAAAAGTCATTGTAAAATGTGCACTAGTTGGGTCAAAAATGGACTAATTATGAGGTGGTTGATTGAGGTGGGTGGAGAAGGTATTCTCCATGGGTGGGCACTTGGTGTGGGTTTAAAAAAAATTAAAAATTTATTGGTGTGGTAGGTGAAAATAAATCCCAAGAGATTGACCATTGATGGTTAAGGGTCTTAAAATTGATCATTAGTGGTCACCCTAAATGTCGATGATCAGGTTCAAAACCCTAAAAGGGTAGAGATTAAAAGTGACTCAATGAGTCATTTTAAAATCATTTACTCTCTTTTGACTTTTGAGCTCTAGCTTTTTGTCATTTTGGGTGAAGTTGTTAATGACATTTGCTTAGTGGGCAAGGTTGATTGTTGAGTGGGTTTATTAATCAAGTTAGATATTGACTAATCTAGGATGTAGGGTGGGCATGGATGTGGGTGAGGATGGGAAATGGGTCTTTAAATTCCTCTTCAATGATGATCAAGGAATGAGGTAGGTGTTTCTTGTTAATTGGTAGAATAATTTGGTTTTGTAAATGCAATTAGTTTTAAATTGGATAGTTTTGGCATTGATCTAGTGGGAGGGTCTTTGAGTTTTTAACCTAGGGTTTAGGTTTTGCTTAGCTTTTGGTTGAATTTTGAGGGTAAAAATGGAAATTAGGAGGTTAGATAGGATGGGGGTAGGATGGGTAGTAATTTATAGGGAAATTATGTTGCTTGGTTTCTTATTAAGGTAGCTAGGGTTGAGGCATGTTCTATCGATGGTCACACATAGTGACCATCGGTAGTCATACTGACCATTGGTCATTGATGACCTTAGATAGTTGGCTTCCTGATCATCGATGGTCACCCATGGTTAAAAGATTTTTTTGAATTACTTAAAGTTTGGAAGGTAGACTAGATGTGTTAAATGTTTAGTTTAGGTTACCCTTATAGATAAAGTGTTAGGTTTGGTGGGTAGTAGTGCAAGTTCTTAGTTAGATAGATAAAGGTAAAGAGGTTTGATTCCCAAGGTAAATGTTAAGAAGGTGATGGTCAAATAGTTGATGGTAAGGGTAAAGGGAAATAGGTCATTGTTAAGGGTTAAGGGTAAATAAGATAGTTTAAGAGGTGAAGTTTGTAGGCAAAATAATATAGGTGACTAAGTTATTTTCTATTAAACATTTGTAGGCATAGAAGTAGACTCAAATGTAGGATTAAGTACCTTGCATCTTTATGAAGATCCACTGAGGTATGACTACTGACAATTGGGAGCACATAAATGAGGTGGGTTTTGGGGTAATGTTACACTACCAACATGTGTCATAAGATATAGTGATGATCATGGTCCTCATGAAGAGATGGGATATGGCCATGAACACCTTTATTCTAATGACTAGTGAGATGATGATCTTGCTAAAGGATATGCACATGATCACTTGATTACCCATTTAGTGGGATCTAATTATCACATCAAGCAGGATGAGAGAGATGAGCTCTTGGAGCTACTATATGGAGATGACCATGATCTTTTCATATGTCACATTGGAAGATTTAGCTACACTCCACTTTATTAGAGGGTGAGGGGTGAGAGGAGACTACTAAAGATGATGATGATCATAGTATCTTATTTTATTATTCCAGAGTTAATTAGTGAGAGGTTTCCTTATCTACTATGAGGGGTTCTAGTTGAGATGCTACTGGGTCACATAGTATTCGACTGGGTTCCTGTGTTGCTAGTCTAGATATATATTGAGTTATGGGGTTTTAGAGCTCACAAGAGATATGGAATTAGTGTCAAGTTCCTACTACATTATTGGGCATACGAGCACATCTAAGTTTTATGATTGATTGGGCTACTGTGAGAAGTTTATGCTGAAATGGACCCCATAGTTGGATTTATGATGTGGAGAGATGAATTTTGCATTGTCAAGATTGGGTGTAGGGGTGTATGAAATTAATTAGTTCAAAGGTGTATTAGAGGCATTGGTTATTGGAAATGTGATATGGAGGCCATACATCAGGGTTATAGAGTGGGCTAGATATAGGAGACACACACTATCCCTACAAAGTTATAGGTGCATCCTCAACAAGTGGGATGGGGAGGAAAAGCTTATCCCATTTGATAAGGTGCAAGATAGTTTGGCTTGGTATAGGTGATTCTAGGTCCATTCTTCAGGTATAGGTGGGAGGATGTAGAGATCCTACTACCTAAGCCACATCTCGCCCACACATTTCTTGATAACAAGGAGTTGTTGGTTAGGGTTGAGATAGATGATATATACTTTACAAATGGGTACCTGACATAGTACTAAGCACTATATGCAATAGTAGATTTTGGTGGTGATGATGGTGGTATGTAGCTTATGGATGTTGACCCAACTAGTAGAGGTCAATAGGTACAAGTACAGGGGGTTACCTTAGGTGCATAGGTAGGAGTGGCACTAGCCATAACATAGGCTTAGGTGTAAACTTTATAGGGTTAGCTGGTAGTGGCACAATGTTAGGTGGCTATAGTTATGAGTGAGAGGGATCAGGCTAGAGCTTCACCATCCCTATTTACCCATGAGAGAGACTCTTTGAGATAGACTAGAGGAGGATCCACAACACCTATAACAGCATTAGGCAGTATACCTTTGGCAAGTATCTAGCCATAGTGGAGGAGTTATGCTACTATGAGGCTATAGTCCTGAGACATTATCGTGATGAGTCCTAATAGGATGAGTACAAAGCTAGTTAGGTAGGTGGTGTTAGCATGGTGACACTAGGTCAGTGGATTGCTTCTATAGGTGGACAAGCAAGGACCTTAGGAGGATAGGCACTAGGAGGTAATGATGCCCTAGGAGATAGTGGTGCCCTAGGGGCATAATGGTGATATAGTTATGAAATATTATATTTTTTTGTATATCATTTTGATATCAGCTTGTGAGCTGATGTGGTGAGATGTACATTTTGAGAGAGAGACATGTATATTGTTGTATAAATTATGTTTTTTATGGATGACAAAATTAATATTTTATAGATATGACCCTTTTTTATTGATTATCATTAATGGTTTTCAATTTTATGTTTATGTTTATGATGTTGATTATAGTTATGTTGATCATTGATGATGTTAAATTGATTATGCTTATGTTATTGATATTTATGTAGACTCACCTAGCTAGGCATGTGATAAGATGCATTTCATTTTTATGTTCATATGATGTTTATGACATGTATGGTTATGATGATGTTGTGACATGCTAAATTTCCATGAGTATATGTGTCCTTATTTAGATTTAGACATGTGGTGAAAATGGTTTTACCACTTTATTTTTCATGGATGGTATGATGTTAATATGATGTTGATGGTTATGTTTATGGACATTATTTATGCTAATGATGTCTATTTTAACTCATGATGTATGTTGATATGATGTGATATGGTTATGGCTATGGTCACTATGCTTAAGGTAAAACACATAAATTAGGTTAAATAACAACCTTAGATATAAGAATGAGAAGGTAACCAAGATATAGATGTCCAGTGACTATATATATAAACTAGTTATAAGAGGATAAGAAGAGGGCATGATGCCTCTTATTTAGCAAGGACTAAAGCAAAACTCGAAGTTGGATTGGCTTAAGGAACATAAGTACTTCAAGTGATTCACATTAGCATTCATTAGTTGGTTAAAAAGGTGTCTTGATCACATAATGTCAAGTGAGCTCAAAAATTCCTTTCTTCATATTGTACAAAGGGGAGATAGATGAAAATGGAACCTTCTTGTGAGACTTGCATGCTTCTTCTAGAGGTTACCAAAGAGTTAGTATAGACTGATCGATGTTGGAAGTCTACTTATGAGATCCAATTGCAGATTTCAAAATTATTGCTTATGAAAGACAATTATGACTTTCAAAATTCTTTAGTTTTTTTACATTTTCCTAATAATGGGTCTTTTGCTTATTTTTTTGTTGCTTGGGGGTTGGGGAAGTTGATCAATATGGGAAGATTCTAATAAATTGCACACTTTGGCAAATGCTTTACTTAGCTATCCTTCTAGGGAGTGGTATAAGTTTGTGTACTTCATTTAATGCCTATTGATATCTATCCTTCAAGGAATTAGTCCACCTTACTTTGAGCAATTTTGAATATGTTTTCAATAGTTTTCCTTTGAGGAGTAGTCTATGAATGCTAAGAATGACCCATGATTATTTTTGGTTATGAATTTTTTTTATATTTTGATTTGGCTTGATATATACTTATTCATATAGGCTTAAAGGTTGACCTTTATGAAGGCAAAACTAAAATCACATGAATGTAGATGAGGTGTAAAGAGGTTTAAGTCACAATGACCATGGGAATCCATCTTGTGAAAAGGGGCAAAAAGTACCATAAGAATCATGCCATGAGTAGAGTCATGGTACCCATTGTTCAATATTAGGCTATGATTATGATGGATAATCACATGATTTAGTTTTAATTATTTACCCCTCAAATAGGGAGATGAATTTGGATTGAAAGCAAGGGATGATCTTAAGTTAGGCAAAAGGTGCGTTTGATCCTTTTTAACAAAAGAAATGATGTAGATGTGAAGAATTAAGGGGCTCAAATTTTGGATTTCCATCAAGAGAGGATAACTAGTAAGCTCATGATCCATATTTATGGGTTATGATATAAGGTCCAAGCCAATTAAAAGCAAACTTTCCTTGCTTGCTTTTCTCCATATTGGTGACATGTTGGTTTTCCTTTAAGATGAGGTCTCTGATATTGAATTCTCTCACTCTAAGGTGTTTTTTATAAGCATGTTTAATTTTTTATTGATAGACATGAAGATGGGTTAGGGAAACTAAATGACACTCATCAAGTACCTCTAGCTGGGCTAAATGGTGCTGACGATAATCATATTCAGAAATGAGATCTTGAAAAGATATGCAAAGAGAAGGAATTTGAACCTTGAGAGGTAAGACAGTGTCAGATCCAAATATAAGAGAGAATGGGGTAGTACCTATAAGGTTTTAAATTCTTGTATGATATGCCCATAAGGTGAAGGGGATGTGCAAATACCAATCTCAACCAGATGCATTGATCATTTTATTGAGCATGTTGCTAAGATTTTTGTTATAGGCCTTCACCTATCCATTTGCTTAAGGGTGATAGGGTGATGAGAAAATTAATATCATATACATCACAAATACCCTAGACTTTGTTTTTAAAATATTTTCCATTGTCAGTGATAATTATGTGAGGAACACTAAAACTATAGATGATGTGATGGTTGATGAAGTTGATAATATTTTTTACTTTGGTTGAGACTAAAGGAATAGCCTCTACCCATTTGGTAAAATATTTGGTCAAAGTGATGATATAATGGTGTCACTCTGAAGAATGGGAGTTAATTTCACCAATAAGGTCCAGATCCCATTGTGAGAAGGGATAAAAATTAGTGGATATGCAAAGACTATGGGTATGTGCATGGCGCAAGTTGGCATATTGTTGACACTTAACACACTTTTTCACATAATCATAATAGTATTGGTTAAGGGTAAGCCAATAATAACCAAGGAAAAGGATGCATTTAGCCACGGCAAGGCTACTAAAGTATTACCCATAGATCCTATCATACATTTCCCTAATAGCATGAGAGGCTTCATGACTATGTAGGAAATAAAAGAAGAAACCATTGAAGTTGTGTTTATAAATAATTCTCCCCATAATGGTATATCATGAGGTACTTTGGATAAATTCTCTTTGAGCATTCCTAGAAAGACCAAAGGAATGATGGTAAGGTTAATATAGTTGAAGGTCTATTGATACCAAAGATTAGGTATGATCTCCTCCACATTGAAGATGATGGGAAAATATAGTTTGACATAAGAATGTTGAGTAAGTCTATGGATAATGATAGATAGATTAGAGTCAGAGGGTATAGATGAGATTTGAGAGGCAAGGGAATCCATGGTGTTGGAAAACTTGTTGGTAGATTATGGGGTTGATTGGATATGGTAGTGTTTAATGATGTTAATAGTTCATCAACTAGTTGTTTTTACTATTGCAAAACATCATTCTTACATTGGTATATGCCATTTATTTGATTGACCATAAGTTGGGAGTCACCAAAGATGTTGATTATTTTGACTCCCAAGGCTAAGTCTATTTGAAGGCCTATGATTAGGGCTTCATACTTAGACATACTATTGTTATATTTAAAATATAGCTTGAAGGATAAAGGAAGAAGTTTATCATGAAGGGGAATAAAAATGATACTTGTTCCCCCCCATGTTGATACTTTGTTCCATTAAAGAACATGGTCACTTGATAGGTGAAGTTTTCTTGAGAGAGGGTCAAAATGGACTCATCTAAAAACTCAAGAGGAGGGGGTTGATTGTCTGATAATGGTGCTTTGGCCAATTGATTAGTAATTACTTGCCCTTTAATTGACTTTTATTGGAGGAACTCAAGGTCAAACTTTGCTAAAAGCATGATCCACTTAGCCATACATTGGTTTTGGTATGGCTTGGAGTGCATATACTTGAGTGGGTTAGTATTGGTTATGACATAGGTTTTGTGGTTAAGAAGGTAGTGGAAAACTTTGGTAGCCACAAATATTAAAGCTAAGAAAAGCTTCTCGAGATGGGTATATCGAGTCTCATATTCTACAAGCATGTAGCTGATGTAGTATATAGCTTGCTCTTTGTGTTATTCATCCTGATGAGCAAACATTTCCCCTAAGGAGTGGTCGGTGATGGAGATATAAAGGTAGAAATGTTGGTCATCCTTGGGATGGGTGAGAACAATTGGGGACAAAAGGTACTCTTTGAGAGAATCAAATGCTTTTTGACAATCATCACTCCACTTAAAATCTACGTCCTTCCTTAAAAGGTGGTGGAAGGGTTGGCATCAGTCTGAGAGTTGAGAGATAAAACAACAAATGGATTGGAGCTTCCTCTATAGGCTATGAATTTACTTAAAGTGGGTGGGAGGAGGCATGCCAAGGATTGTTTTGATTTTGGCAAGATCAACTTTGATTCCTTGAAGGGAGATAATAAAGCCAAGGAGTTTTTTTGATAAGACCCCAAAAATGCACTTCTTGGGGTTAAGGCAAATAGGGTAATGGATGAGCTGCTCAAAGATAATTTTGAGAATAGCCAAATGATCCTTATGATATTTGGATTTCCCAAGGAGGTCATCCATGTAGTCCTTGAAAATTTTGTGGATAAGGTCATGGAGGATGTAAGTCATAACATGTTGGTAGGTTGTACTAGTGTTATTTATAGAAAAGGGCATGCCACTATAGAAAAAATTATCCCATGGGGTGATAAAGGTGGTTTTGTGTTGATCTTTAGGGGTAATTAGGATCTGATTGTTACCCAAGAATCCATCCATAAGAGATAACATCTCATAGCTAGCTCTAAGATCAAATAGTTGGTCGATGCTTGGTAGAGGAAAGTCATCTTTTGGGAAAGTAAGGTTGAGGTCATGCAAGTTCACATAGATGCATAGTCCCTATGTGACTTTGGTGATAGGTACACCATTTGAGACCCATTGGGGGTAATCAATGGGTTGAATGAAATTGATAGATAAGAGATGCTCAAGCTCTTCTTTGATAAGAAGGGTTATGCAAGGGTGCATTCATCAGAGTTTCTACTTAATGTGTTTGGAATTATGATTGGTGACTATGTTATGGGTGGTAATGGTGGGGTCCATTCATGGCATGCCACTATAAGACCAAGCAAATGCTGTGCTATGATCTTGAAGGAAAGAGGGAAAGTCTTGAAGTTCCTCAAAATTTAGTGATTAGCCAATTTTGACAATGTGGGGGTTGTCTAGAGTACCCAAGTTGATGTCCATGGTGGATTTATTCAACATGGTCAAAGTCTCAGGAGGAAAATATTTGTGGATGGAAGAATCTAAGGCACTAAGATAGGTGAGAATGGAACCACTATCTTGACATTGAATGGTATTAATGTTAGGAGAGTCATTTCCTATCATCTCAAGATGGGTCAAAGGGATAGTTATGGTTTTATCTTCCTTTTGATAAGTCAGGGGTTTGAGGCTGATCATGTTAATGGAAAAAAAAGTTAGGTGGGATGATGTCATCATCCTCACACTTAGGTAGAAAATAGTTTGGTGAGGAAGGGATGTCTTCCTCAACAATGGTGATGGTAGGTGGTTTGGTTTTCCTTTTGTTGGGTGGAATGAAACTGAGGCCATGTTTCTTATGACACTTTCTAGTCTCAATTGAAATCAATACATGCGGCCCATATTCATATCAGCTAAGACCAAAACCCTTCCAAGTACATTAATGGAGATATGTCTTGGTAAAGTTTGGGTTGTCTAGATAGGAGAAGCTAGATGTGAATGGTTAAGGCAAAGAAGAGGTGGTGGAAGAACCAAGGGGTTTGTCAAGTCCTCCATAGATAAAATGGGTTTAATAATTTGAAGGATCTAAAGGGAAAATGGTTCTGATATTGGGGTCACACCTAAGTTGGTAGTCAAGTTTTCCATACTCTTGGGGAGTAGGGAAACTGTTAAGGGCTAGGAGGCGATATTCCCCAAGTGAAGGATGTTATAATGTTGATTCTAAATAGTCTATAGTGAGAATTTGATTTGATGGGATTGATGAGCTAGTAGATGCCTCATTAGTCAAAGGAAATATGGCTTCATCCTTCATGGTTTAGGGCTTATCTTTGGCTGATGGGGGTGTGTTAGGTGGAGGTAGGAGGACATAACTAGATTGATAAGTCATGTTGTATGATAAAAAGGGACTTGGGTTAGCTTGTATAGTGACAACCAAACCTTCATGCTCAAATTTTATGAAACAATGAAGGGTAGAGGGTAAACTACCCATGGAGTCGATCTAAACTCATCCTATTAAAACATTATAGTATATTTCACCTTATATTACATATAAGAGCTCAAGGAGTGTGTGAGGCCCTAAACAAATGTGAAGGATAATGGTTCCTAGAGTAGTGGTCATGGTGTCATTGAAGGATCAAAGGATGGTCAAGGTTTTAGACATGACATTGTTTGGTATTTTAAGTTGATCATAGGCATGGGAAGAGATAATATTAGTGTTGGCTCCCCCATCAATCATGACCCATTTGATACAGGTTTGGTTGATGTAGGCAGTGGTGAAAAGAGGGGGATCTAGGTCATCAAGATAGTTAGAAGGTATTTCCAAATCCTTGAAGGTGACAAGGTTGGAAATTTAGAGAGTACCAATAAAGGATGCCAGAGGTTGAGGTTCTTCAAGTTAGACCTCTATTAATTGTAATGCCTCTATCATTTCTTGGTGATGATGAGGTGAGGTAGAAATCAATTTGTTTAGTCTCATCTTTACTAGGTTTTGGTGAAGTTGTTTGAGCACCACCCTCTTTATTGACTCAGAGGGGTTGGATTGAGAGGTACCTAAGATAGATACCTTGGGTTTGGATAAAGGTGGAGGTTATTGAATTTGACTTGGTTGGGAGGTGGAATATGGATATGTCCATGGGATGGACACTCTAGCCTTCCCATTATCCTTTTACTGAGCATGTGATTGGGTGACCACATGGATAGTATGGATAGAGGGAAGAGTTGGGGTAGGAGATTGGTTTGGTTCCTCATCACTCTAAGGTGAGAGTGGGGGAGTAGGTAGGCATTGGGTAGTGGTTTTTGTTTGTTGGATTGGTAGAGGGCTCATGGGAGGTTCATTTGTTAATAGATCATCCTCATCATAGAGTTGATGGATTATGGTTTGGAGAGCTTTGCTTTCTGTGCCATGCTCGAGTGTCGTATGATAGAATCATACTTGGTGATCATTATACTAGATGGGTTTTGGATCGAGAGGGTTAAATGGTATAATAGGAGGTAAGGTTAAGTAAGAGGCTTGCAATAACCTTTAAAAAATAGTTGAGTAAGACTCAGCTAAAGGTGGAGAGGGTTTGGATTTGGTTAGTGAGATGGAAGTCTTTTTAGAAATGGGCTTAGTGATTGAAGTTTTGGGTGAAGTGGTGTTCTTAATTGATGGTTTTGGTTTTGGTGAGTTGGAAGTTGAAGGTAGGAGGTTTCAAGGTAGGTAGTTTAGTTATTGATGGCTTTGTGAAGATGGGCGTGTCAGAAAGTAAGAGTGATGGGGTAACCAAAAGTGGTGGTTTGGTTTTGGTTGAAATAGTTGGCTTCCTAATCAAAGTAGAATGATGAGGCCCCAATATGAAGGGTAGGGTTAAGGGGGACAAAACCCTAGCCTTTTGGCTTTTGCTAGTCTTACCTCTTTGGTTGATTTGGTTTGTTGTTTGGTTGGTGGGTTTGGTGAGGTTAGATCTAGTTTCAAGGATGGGTGATTAAGTCTTAGCATAGGGAATATGCCAATGGTTTTTGATGGTTTGGTTGGAGAGGATGATTTGTTTTTTTGGGATTTGGTTCCTTTGGATGGTTGATAAATGGTTGGGTTGGTAGAGGTTTTCACTATTTTGGTTCATAAGATAGGGGGTTAGATAATAGAAGTGGTGGGTTGGTTCATCAATGAGGTGGTTAGAGGTTCCTTTTTGGTGATGTAAGGGATCACCAATTATTTTCAAAAGGTGTCTCGATCCATGTCAGGTTTGGAGACAAACTCCAATCTCTAAATCAGCTTGGAGAATGGTTTATATACTGGTCTTGTTCCCTAGATAGTGGGCTCAAAAGATAAACCCATAGGTTGAGAATGAGGAGTGTTGACCTCATCCTTCCCCTTAATCAAAGTATGCAAGGTTTTTATGGGTGGTTCTCTATAGGAGATACAAGTATGGTGATCTCTTTCTTGGGAGTGATCTCCAAAGGGGGAGTGAATTGTTTAGTAGTTGAGGGAGAAGGTAAAATAGTGATGGTTGTTTCCTCTGGTATGTCAATTAAAGGAGGGATTGGTGACTCCACTACCTAAATAAGTGGAGAAAAGGAAGATGGTATTTCCTTTGGTTAGGTCTCCAAAGAAAGAGAAGGTAACTTCACTACCTCAATAAGTAGAGAAGGTAAAGAATAGGTAGATTGGGTAGCAGGTTCTTCATCAATGAGTGTGTCAAGAACCATATTGATGATATGGGCATCATGAGAAGACTCAACTTTGTTTCTCTTATTTTTGGTAGGCAGATGATTAGGAAAAAATTGTCTAAAAATGTCAAGCACTTGGTTTAGAGGTGCATTGGGGTTGTCCAACACAAGTTCTCCATTGTTAATGAGGGTTTGGACAATGTTTTTGAAGGTATTACACTGACTACCGTCATGCCCCACTACTTGATGAAAAGAGCACAGGTCATTATCATTATACCAACCAGGTGAAAGATGAGAGGAATTAAATTATTGAGGGGGTTTGATGGGAAGAAACTGTATGGTATTATTAGCTTTCAACAACTTCTCCAAGATTGAAGCATAAGATTCCCTAAGCAGAGTAAACTACTTCTAATTATTCTAGTTTTGGCTTCTTATGTTTTGTTTTGAGGAGTGAGAGGTGTTTAGTTGATTGATAGGTGGTGGAGGAGTGGTCTTAAGCTTAACCACATTCATAGTTCCCTTGCTTTTGACATTGGTATTGGTTTGGTTGCTTGGTTTAGAGAAAGAGGCCTCATTGATTTTGTAGGTAGAGTTTTTGTTTTTCAAATTTAACTTTCCTTCATCGATGGACCTATTATATAGCATATGCACCTTGGTAAAAGCTTCATAAAAGGTTTTGAAGCTGTACACACATAATGTAGAAGAGATGTGCTTGGTGCATGCTTAAGCAAAGAGTTTTATTAGTTCAGGTTAGGGTAAAGAGAAGGAAAGTTAATTGATTAGGATCCTCTTAAGAGCTACAAAATTGGTAATAGATTCATCATCCAATTTCCAGATAGAGTAAAGGTCTATGATGGAAACTTTCTTGGAGATGTTTATTGAAAAGTAATCCAAGAAATTTTGGGATAGTTAGGTGAAAGAGAAGAGAGAATGTTTGGTTATGGAACTATAATAGTCTAATGCTAGACGAGATAGGGACATGGGGAAGGTATGAAAAAGGAGAGCATCATCATATAAAATCAAATAACATGCATACCTAAATGCCTTAAGGTGTTTTTAGGGGTCCTCCTTACTTTTAAATTTAGAAAACTTGGGAAGTTCCCACTGAGGAGGATATGGTCTGATAGGGACAGATGGGTGAATGGGTTCATTACAAATCTAGTCATATGATAAGATGTTGTGAGAACCAGAAATGGATGGCTCTAATATAGTCATTTTATCCATGAGAATTTTCATTAGATTTATTTGAGGTTATCCACCTAAAATATTATAAGGTGCATACTAATGTTGTGGTTGGGTGACATATTGATAGTTGGTATGAGGTTGGGGAGCTACCACATATTGATATGTGGACATAGGTGGCTAGGTAGGTGATATGTAGGGGTAGGTGGATGTAAGTGGTTGGGTAATGAGTGAAGGTATATGACTTTATGGGTTAGGAATGTAACCTAAGTTGGGTGTAATGGGAACCTATTGAGAAGTTAAGGTGAGTTGGGTAGGAGCTATGATTAGGTTTGTAACTAAAAGAAAGGTGGTGACCTTTATACTGATTGGTTGTAAGGTAGGAGGTATACACACCATAAGATTCTGAAGTGGAGTAGTGACTAATGGATTGGGGGTAGCTAAAGGATGGTTGGCAATGCTAGTAATAGGTTCTCCTATGGTGAGGGGAGTATAGGTGGTTAATAGTTGGGTTGATCATAGGGTAGAGGAATTTTTTGTGGGGGTGGAAGCTGTAAGGGTGTTGGTCAGTTGGGTAGGTTGGTTTTCCATAGTAGTATCAAAAGGATTATTGATAGAGGAACATGTTTGAGTATTCAATGGTTGGGTGGTGACTATGGAAATAGAAGGGTTTCCTATAAGGTGGGAAGGCATGCCGTAAGGTAGATCCATATGTTGAACCAAAGAAGGGGTATGGTGGAGCAAGGTGATGAGATAATGTTGAAGGGCCATAGGATTGTTATCTAAGCAGGTGGAAAAGTCTGTATCTCCTTAGGGAACTACCCAAAGGAAATAAGGACTTATTAAAGGGTGAAGAGAGTCTTTTGGTTTAGAGACATACTCCATAGATGAAGAGGTATAAGAGGTTGATTGGTTTGGTGATGGGTTTTGTTCTGCTAGATTCTTTGGTTGTTGGTGAGTTAAAACCATACAAGACAAGGGAGAGAATACAAAAACAATCTCCATGCTCAAATAGAGAGAAAACAAGAAATAAGTAAGGAAATCAAACACACACTAAAATTTATGTTAATCCCTAAATTTATTTTTAGTCTCTCTTTTGGATTATGCCTTAAGCTTTCTAAGAAATTGTGTGACTAAAATTGGTTTGTAGAGTCGGTACTAGAAAATAAGTCTATAGTTGGTTTCAAGTTGTGTTTAAGCTCTCAAAAGGATCTGTATTGGAAATCAATACATGGCTTGGTATTAGGGCCTACCCCCTCACTTCAAAAATTGTATTAGTAAGGGTGTCAGGTGCTCAATCAATATATACTAATTTCTAGAGTTTATACTCAACTAGAGAGTTAGGTTAGTTCTCCCTTTGGTAATGACCTCCAAGTAGGATTGTTGGGAAAGGGTAAGGTGACCACAAGGTGATGAAATCCCATTCAGACCTTATGTCAAGTTATTTATATGTTTAATTTATGTAGGTGGTTGAGTTTAGTGTGTGATATAAGTGATGTTATGATCAGATTACTTTGCTTTATTTTAACTAAGTGAGCTAAACTTGTAAGAAACCAATGTATGAAATTGATTTTAAACCCAAAAGAAATTTTAATTTCATTTATGAGCATAGAATAGGGAGAAGAACACCTAGATGCAAACAAAATAAACCCAAGTAGAGACTCAAGGGTCCCATTAGGCATGCCAGAATGTTTCAGTGAATTTCAACTTATATTCCAAGAGAGGAAGAAGAAAGAAACTAGATATGGGTATGGTAGAAAAACTTGTTTGGTTGTGTGAATGTTGAATTAGATGATTTTAGAGAGATACTCTTTGTCATGGGAAGAATGACCTAAAAATAAGACAACACTAAAACAAATGGTTTGGTTAAATATATGGTTGGATGGATTGCCTAGCAAGCTAGATCCAAGAACCATGAGCTTCCTTGGAGATTGTCAATCTATGTTTCTTAAATAATTAAGTTCATAAATTGAAAGATAAATTAATTACATAAATAATCAAAATATACTAAAATCAAATAGAAGAAATGTTTGATAAAGAAAATAGATTGAAATGACTAATATAGAAATAAGCAAGTCAATACTAATGCTAAACAAGTTAGGTGTGCTTCAAAAAATAGGTTGGGGGTCTATGAACAAGTAGACAAAAATAAAGTTAGATTTGGTTGAGGGTAGGTGGATGAAAATAGCTTGTTGTTATTTCCTACCACAATGACTATTGGATGTTGATGTGACTATCGATTTTTGAGGTGACCATCGATGGTTGAGGAAACTATCAGTGGTTAGACAGACCATCTATGATCAAGGTGATAATCGATAGTTACTATGTATTGGGCTTGGCTAATAAGAGGTCAAATTTATGGGATCATAGAAGGTAATTTTGGAAGGTTGGTTTATACTAGGATGATTACAAAATGGAAACTTATAAATTGATAGATTGAAGACATATACTTATCTTTTTGGAGGTTGATCAGATGAATGGTTGAGGCAGTTGGCTCATTGATGGAGTTTGGCATGATTTTGGTAGAGTAATGGTATTTGGATATCATTTGAGGGGTGGTGGTAAGATAGATCTCTAACATGATGGTTAGGTCACTAGATTACTAGAAGAAGTAACCTGTAAAGAAACTATGGATGTAAAATTTCTTAAAGTCATCCTCCTTTTTGCCTCCTACTCCTCTCTTATTATAGGCAAGGAAGGAAAGGTGCAACAAGACATTAACAAGGGGTCTAATTTGTTGTCTAATATTAACTCATGCATGCATTAGATCACACATGAATTAGATGAGCTAATTATAAAAAATTAAGTTAGAGTGATGGGTTATTTAAGTTGGTTTAGATGGTGTAACCTGACTGTCGATGGTTAGGGTGATCATCAATGGTCAGGGTGACCATCAACGGTTGAAGGTCAAGGTAGGTTGAGTTAAAAAGGTGGGTTAAGTTAGTAGCTCAATCTGACTAGTGTTAGGTAGGTTTGGGGTTGAGTGGTCTAGGCTAGGCTCAAGGGGGTCCTAAGGTGGTCCAGGGTAATTGTGACCTTCAAAACCATCGTGTGTGGATTTCTAGTGTCTACAATGTGCAACAACAAAGCACATATTTATTCTTATCCAAAAATATGAAAAGTTGAAAATCAAAATAAAATAATATTTAAAATTTTAAAATGGTCCTTATGTTCTAATATAACATCCATTTTTTTCCATTTTCATACTATTTTTATTTTATCTTTTAGGTACCCAACTCCATTTTCCATGCTTTATTTTCAACTACACTAGCCAAACCTTATGATGCATGTCAGGGCAAATTTATAACTAGACCAACCATATCCCATAGTGTTGGCCATCACATAACTCAATTATTCTATCCATTCCATATAATATCATCCACCCAATCATTATAATACATCATCCATACCCCATGATATTGGCCATGCTAAATTTTTCATTTACATTAGTCAAGTGCTAAATTGCATCAGCCAAATATATGTATCTAATGCCACTAGTCATACCCTACAATATCATCTAATTGACCCATTTTATACTTTGTCAGCCATACCATATGGTATCAAATTTGTGTAACTATATAGACCATTCCCTATGGTGTCTACCATGAGTTTATTATTTTCCTTACAGATTATATTGGTCTATCTAATATAGTTTTTTGAGAGAAATAATTTATTTCCCTACCCTTATAAATAACCTTGGATCTAATTTTGAATTTTCATCAACTACCCATTACCCATAATATTTTTCACTTCATTTTGATACTTAGGGAAAATTCGGTTACACATATTTTTCCCAACACTTAGGTTTCATAATCTAGTTTATTATTACCCAAAATGACAACACAAACAATAAATGTACCACCTACCTATAATGTTCTAGTCATAGTTGTGATACATCCTCCAACACATCTATCTCCTTCTTTACAATCTATAGTATCTCAAATCACTAAAATTAGACTCATAGCGCTCTAGGTTTTCCAAAAATATCAAATACACAAATGAATAGTTTTTATCTATTTATAGTAAAAATATCAAATTTTGAAACTTTTAGTTATTTACCATGAGATTTTTTTGATCATATCTTTGTTTTTGTATTTCCTTTTAATGAACCAAAATAAACCTTATAATCCTAGTGGGATAGATAATTTTTAGTTTTTAATATAAAAAATTATGAAAAATTACATTTTTTAGGTCCATCTCTTGTTCTTCTCGTTGGGCACCTTCTATCACCTGCAACACACTTAACATCATCTAAAATAATTAAAGTAACTAACGGAATGCATATTGAATTTATTTATTTTAGGTACTTCCAATTCTTTTAAAATTTATTTTCAGTTATTATCTTTAGTATTGCTATGTTTATTTCTCAAAGAACCATCTCATCCACTATTGTGACACAAGATGAGCTTTGGGTGGGTCATATGTATACACCTAATATTTTTAACTTTATAGGGTGAGATTGTCTCATGGTAATTTTCAAAATATGTTTGCATTTTATCCTATTACACCATTGCTACTATCAATATGACCTCTAAGTTTTTATCCTTCTTTCCTCTTTGTCTACTTCTTGTTTGAAATTTTTATTATCCCCATGTCCTAAAATATTGGCTTGAAAGATACCATTTTTCATTCATTTATCCTTATTTTACTGTATTGGCCAATCTAATATAATTTTGATTATGTTCTTTGACATTTCTATTATATCAGTCTAGATGATACCATACTATGCCAGTTGACATCTTCCAATTGTATCGGCCTAGCCAATAGCATCAACTTAGAGTATAGAGTCAGTTTTGGGTATTGGTATTACACACACACACACACACACACACACACACACACACACACACACACACACACACACACACACACACACACACACACACACACACACACACACACACACACACACACACACACACACACACACACACACACACACAAAACACACACACACACACACACACACACACACACACACACACACACACACACACACGAGTCATATTTAATTCTTAATAGGATATATCACATTCATATAATCTTCTTGTGCTTACATTTATGCCCTAAAGAAATATATGGGATAGTTATTAGTTTTTAGCCTTATTTTGGAGGTTTTATCTTTTGGTTTCATTGAATTTCAATAGGAGAGGTCTTGTAGAGTTACTAACTAAGAATATTTAGGTCTTCATCCAACCATTTGAGGTATTCAACCTATAAAAATCTCTTGCAATGCTCTATTTGAGCTAAAGTGGGAGATTG
>JARHVA010000914.1:2842500-2875000 GCA_037957365.1 Torreya grandis | reverse complement strand
AATCAATTATGATCTAAATATAGTAAATAAAGCTATACATATGTGCTAGTGGTATAAAATGAAGGTATCTTGAATGATTGATAATTGAGAAATGGGGTTTAGAAATGAATACATAATTTATGACTCATTTAAAATATGAAAAAGTTACAAATGCTTAAAATAAGGTCTGTGAATTATGCAAAATAAAATCCATAAAGATGATTGTGATCTTACAAAATGACTAAGATAAGACTATCCAGATAGAAGTTGATTGGTATCAATTTTTTCTGATAGTGGCACTTTATTTTTAAAGTGGTAGTTTTTTTTAGAAGTGATTGTTAAGATTAAATTAGTATAAAACTCTAAAATCCATTTATATGTTCCTACTTGATTGAAATCTCTCTTAAATCAATACATTTTTATGTAAAACTATCACAATTTCTTCTCCATTGATCAATCCCTAATCCATGTCATGGTACCTTGAAAAGACCTTTAAACATTGGTTTTGTTTTTATGGTCTTGCCTTCGTTATCCCCTAATTTTTCATAGGTTGGAAATCAACACTCATGCATGTCAACAATCAAATCTTTGTATATAATAGTGACATCCTTTATCCCTATGATACTAGATTCAAATTTAACTATGTTTATAATATATGCTCTTTTACCAGTCCATTTTTGGCACAAGTATGCAAAAATAACTCTTCAAGGCAATGAAAGGAAATCCCTAGATACACTAAATAGATGTCTTATAATTATGATATGATACATATGATCAAATGATATCCACTTAATGAAAACATATTAGGGTATTTATGTGTGTATATACTTCTTAAATTCAAATTAATACCTTATTAATGTGTAAGCTGACCTTGGGAAAGATAGAAAACTGACAATCATCAATAAGAAATATGGTGAACATGGGTGAAGGGGAAATAGACCCCAATCTACACAATTGTTATGATAGTATTTTAACATTGGTTAGACCATTATCAAATTATTAAAATAATGGTCAATTTAAATTAAACTCTAAAACTAGAGTCCCAATGAACTACTTGAATACTTAAGAGGATTTTGAGACAAAAAAATGACAAATTATTAGATGTTTAAGAGTGAATAGTGATAATTAAAGCCTATATGATTCTACAATAATCATGCCAATAATATATATTTTTTAATTAATGGTCCATATGTATGAAAACATAATAATAAAATTGTAATTACAAGGCATATACCAAAATTATGTGTCTACATAATGTCCCAATTTAAAGTGTGTGTGTATATATAGTAAAATAAATCAAACAAGGGTAGACATTATTTTTTTGCAATCACCTCGCTAGTGTATGTTATGATAAAAACTATTAATTGATATGAAAATTATATATAAATTCAAAAGGAGGAGATAAGTTAACTTATGTAAGCTTTCAGTGCCAACAACTTGAAAAATTGGAAAACCTTATTTACTAACTATCTGCATGAATGCTTTGATTTCCACTAATGTTCTATGAATGTTCCTATGCCATCATCTCAAACATACCATTTTTTTTTGAATTTTTGAAAGTATATTAATGCTTTATATAAATTAATAATAATATAACCACTGAAAAAAATAAAAAGTGAAAATAAATAGTAGTAATAAATATGCCCAATGGTATGACAACCCTGCTACCATATCTGAAAAAGCCTTCAACTATCATAGGTCAAAGCTAACCCTACCATGTTGTGAAAACTTAAAATATGGATCCTAATGACTTGTTAAAATTAAAAAAAATCTTCCCAACTAAAGACGTAAACATTTGGAAACTTTATGAAACCTCTTGCAAATTCTTTGTAACCTATTAACATCTTTGTAACATCTTGAAATCATTTAATGTAAAATAAAATAAACTGACCATATGCTCATGTTTTGAGGTAAGGGAGGTTCCTACATATCATCCATCTCAAAATAAAAGGATTGTGCATTCCATGTGTAACACATAGAAAATAAAAAAATTTAATAATCATTAAAAGTACATTTGTAATACGTATATAATCATAGAAATATTTCATCATCAAAGCTCATTGATTACATATTAATAATATGGTAAAGAAAAATAAATATAGGTAAGGGAATGGAAATTTAAGGGAAATAAATATACCCCAATAAAATAATAAAGGAGGGGAAAGTGATACACTCCACTATAGTAATAAAGAAGAGACAAGCAATACGTGCCAATGTAACAATATGTACTAATATAGACAATTTATGATAATGAATGTAATAATAATATTAAATCCCAACGTAAATAATATATATGAAATTAAATATGAAGAGATCCTAACTCAATATAATAAATGTATAATACATAAACACATGGGCACATCAATACCATAATAGAAATGTATCAACAATAAATCACAATAATAATTTTCCCTGGAATCATAGATTGGTATAGGGGCATTAATGGGCTCCCCCTAATATAAGAAATATGTAATACATTAGGACCAATGAATAAAATACTCCAAAACCTTTGTCGACATGATAAGACTAAGAAACCAATAACATAATAAGAGATGAATTTGTGCAAGTGCGCAAAAGAAACAACCCAAATAAAAATATAAGATACCATGACAATCATGAAAAAAAATCAAAATTCCCAGATAAAAATTAACAAAATAATAAATAAATATAAAAATGAATGACTTAAGTGTAAAATTGATGCATGTGTTTGGTATTAAATATATTCTTCAAATCCTTTCCCTCAAATCTAACAATAATATATGCCCCTAGTCCAAGTTTCTTTATAATAAGGAAGGGACCCAAATAATTAGGTTTGAACTTGCCTTTATTGTCTTCATCCATATTTAATTTTTTTTATTTTCTTTTAATGCCAAATCGACAACATCAAATTCTCTCTATCAATTTTTTTATTATAGGCATTCTTAAGATGATTTTGATAAATTATTAAGTTTTTAATTACCTAATTATGTGTTTCATTCAAAATTTCCAATCATAATATTTTTTTATCTATATGAATTATCATCTATTACCTTTTAGGGAGACATGGAGAGAAGGAATCTCAAGCTCTAAAGTAAAAATTACTTCTACACCACAAATAAGATAATAAGGGGTATCCCCAATAACTATTATAACACTTATTTGATATGCCCATAAAGTGTTTTGAATCGTGTCAGGATCTTGCTCAAACCAATTAGAGCACATATGATTACTTCTTGTATTAGCAACTAAACATGGAATTCAACCAGAATGATAAGTAACTAGAAATATGAAACAACACAGGAATATGAGAGACAATACACAATTGTATTAATAATCACTCAGAAGAAAATACAATAAAGAAGATGCCACTTCTTCTTCCACCTCAAAGGCTCACCACACCTCAAGACCTTCTTCCCTCTCTCTCTCAGTCCCAACAATCAACTCCAATACAAAATTGATGTTCACCTCCACCAGTCAGTAACATGCTGCCAATACACCAAGTACACAACCGTACTCCAAGTAGATCTCCTGCTCTCTGCTGCTACCTGCAAATCACTAGACCTTACTCACCATTGTAGATCTCCTAAAGAAGCCACGCACACCTGCTGACCAAGATCATACATATACGAAGAACCCTTCTGATTCTCCAAACCAGCACCCACACTTGGTACTGTGGCACTAGGAGGAACACACCATTGCTCTCCTCTCTCTGAGGGAGCTTATTTTGCTCTCTTACTCTCTAGCACTCATTTACAATACAACCCATGAGTCTATATATAGATCTCATGCTTACAATAATTAGACTATCTTAATTACAATAATTAGATGCGCAACTCAAGACTACAACTAGCCTTTAACATGCAAACTAACAGTCCAAAAATAGACTCTCCAGAATCAACATGCAAACTGCAATTTCACGTATAGGCTGTCGACGTCAGCTCCTCCCTGACCGATGTCAGCCAACTGGTAACTGATGTTGGTTGCTTCTTCACTGTTATTTGACTGATATCGATTGATCAGACTGACGTTGGTTTCCCTGCAACTCATTTTGAAACTCTCTGCAACCTCTGTAACCTCTGTAACTTCTCCTATTTACATCCTGGTGAAGCTTTTAGCTCCACAACCTAACAATCTCCCACTTGGAGATAAACAGTTGCACCTATACCTATACCTATACACCATCTAAATTATTCCTTGGCTTGTATCCCTCTTCAAGATCAATCCTGAAGACCAACCACTACACAACCTGTGATGTTACACCTGTCATCCAAGTAACCTGCCACATCCAAATCTACAAATCCATGTGGTGAAGACCTTGACCTTGCATAACATGAATCCCTGCTACTGGTCCCTCTCAGATACCTGAGAATCCACTAAATTGCCCTCTAGTACTCCTTCCCTGAATTGGCTCCATACTTTCTGACAACTCTCACTGCTTGGAAAAACTCAGGTCTACACTAGACCTCATGTGATTTTGAACTCTGTTCTAAGCTAAGCTTGAACTGTCCAGCCCTTGGTGTGCTTTTTGATTTTACATCCTACATCTTGAACCCCGCCAACACCATCTTCACATCAGCTCCCATTGGAGACAAAATCTCCATGTCTCTTATGCCAAAGAATTTTGCTACTCCCAAATTCTCCATGACATACCTCTGAACTAACCTTACCCTTAGCTCAACAAATCCCTGTATGTACAAACCTGCTAGCAAATCACCCACATATAGTAACTGGATAATGTCACGACTCATCATCCACCTGGTAAGACAAACACAATAGTTACACTGACATTGACTGAAGCCCTGCTTTGTCATCCACCTGTCAAACCTGTACCACTGTCCTGCAGCTTCCTCAAGACCATATACCTTGGCCTTCCATCTCATGTATCCATCCACTCTCTTCTTTAACTTGGGAATCCATCCCTCATCTAGTGCTTTCTTCTAGCTGACAACTCCACCAACAAACTCCTTTTTGGTTCTTCTCCAAGGACTCACACTCCTCATCCATGCCAAGCTCCCACTGTTTCTAAATTCTACCTGCATTGCCTCTTCACATCTTCCTGGTTCTTGACCATCAATAAGCAATATAAAGAAGGTGAACAATGAATATGAGGTTCACTTACCCTTTCTGACCTCCATATGGACATTTGAGACTTATTGACAGCTTGTTGTCTGCCCACCATCCGTCCCAGTGACCGATCTCGACCATCTCCCAGTCTGCATCCGTCTGATGTCAGTTCCCTACACTGACCCTGACTACCAACGTCATTTCCCTAGCTGATGATGGTATCCCTTCTGTCAACATCAGTTCCTTCCTGACCAACATCAGTCTTCTTGTTACTGACGTCGGTTATTGTCTGACCGATGCTGGTACCTGTGTTCGCCTGTGAGTGATAACTTTTTACCCGTGGGCTCCTTTTGGGTCAAAACCCTATTCAAATCAACACAACCCTGCTCAAAATAATTTAATCTCCTCCACTAATCTCTATCCACCATCTCCTCCATGAACACCAAGGCTTTCCAGTTCTTAAGTTTGTCAAAAACATTTGTCTTCCACTTAAGAACATGCATTCCCCTCCTACATATGTGACCAAGCCTACAAAGCCACATCTCTGCAATAGAAGGTGAATCAGTAATTATGTAGATAAATAAAGGATACCTACTTTCTTACCACCATCTAATTCAAGTGCATCCATTGTGAGAGTTACAGTGCATCTCCCATCACCCAACTTTCCTAAAGAAATTAGACTCATCTCCAAGACTAGGCCCTGCGTGACTTCCTTCAACACCTGTGTGTTATCCGTCTGCAATTTCAGCTTCACTTCCCCTTCATCAATAATCTGACAAGGCTCACCAACCCCTAAATAAATCTCTCCAAAGACATACCTATGAAAAGATGCTCTATTTTGGGCTGCATGGAAAGAGGCAAAAGAATCTGTAAACAAAGATTCTACTTTATCCAGAGCAAACTATGCAACAACACTTGCAACATCTGCTTCTACACGCTAATCTTCTACCGACCAATAATATCCTTTTCCCTGCTCTTTCTTTCCATCAATCAGACCATTTGTGCTATTCAGTTTCTCCATTCGTAGCTTACTTTCTTCTGCCATTGCTATACTCCCACTCAATCTGAAACCCCTGAGAGTGACCTGTAATCAAAAACACTACCAGATCTGAAACCACCTGTTAGTCAACCCAACCTGGCTCTGATACCACTTGTCAAGATCTTGCTCCACCAATTATAGCACATATGATTACTTCTTGTATTAGCAACTAAGCATGGAATTTAACTAGAATGATAAGTAACTAGAAATATGAAACAACATAGGAATATGAGAGACAATACACAATTGTATTAATAATCACTCAGAAGAAAATACAATAAAGAAGATGCCACTTCTTCTTCCACCTCAAAGGCTCGCCACACCTCATGACCTTCTTCCCTCTCTCTCTCGGTCCCAACAATCAACTCCAATATAGAATTGATGTTCACCTCCACCAGTCAGTAACACGCTGCCAGTACACCAAGTACACAACCATACTCCAAGTAGATCTCCTGCTCTCTGCTGCTACCTGCAAATCACTAGACCTTACTCACCATTGTAGATCTCCTAAAGAAGCCATGCACACCTGCTGACCAAGATCATACATATACGAAGAACCCTTTTGATTCTCTAAACCAGCACCCACAATTGGTACTGTGGCACTAGGAGGAACACACCATTGCTCTCCTCTCTCTGAGGGAGCTTATTTTGCTCTCTTACTCTCTAGCACTCATTTACAATACAACCCATGAGTCTATATATAGATCTCATGCTTACAATAATTAGACTATCTTAATTACAATAATTAGATGTGCAACTCAAGACTACAACTAGCCTTTAACATGCAAACTAACAGTCTAAAAATAGACTCTCCAGAATCAACATGCAAACTACATGTTCACGCATAGGCTGCCGATGTCGGCTCCTCCTTGAACGATGTCGGTCGACTGGTAACCAATGTCGGTTGCTTCTTCACTACTGTCTGACTGACGTCGATTGATCAGACTGATGTCGGTTTTCCTGCAACTCATTCTGTAACTCTCCGCAACTTTCGTAACCTCCGTAACTTCTCCTGTTTGCATCTTGGTGAAGCTTTTAGCTCCACAACCTAACAAATTGATTATGCTAATATTCACCATGTTTAAAAACTATTTTACTTAAAATGTTTACAATTGTATTATTTTTTAATTTCATCTTCGCCATTGCCTTTAAGGCTGTTAAATCCTATATTTAGCATAAAACATTTTTACTATCTTAGTTTTCAAATGTAAACCATTATCTATTATTATATATGATGAAAGGATAAACCAAAATATGATATGAGTAATTAGAAATATAGATATGTGTTCACATGAGGTAGATTATAAAATAATAGATTCAACCCATTTTATATTCAGTAGTTGTGGTTAGAAATTTGTGACCTTGTGATGATTGAGGGCTAATTTTTCCAACTAGATCAAGCCTTAAATGGAAAATCGCTGATGAGAAATGATAGTCTAAAATTATTAACATGATGTATGTGTTAAATTATTATGTCTTTAACATTGATTGCATACCTTCACATATTATTAACATTCTTCTTCCATTATAGGATAATAATAACCCATAAATAATAAGTTGGGTGGAAAATTGTAATAAGTTGTATGACATGTATTTCCCATCGAAATGACCACCATACTCACAATAATTAAATTATTATAGTGTTTTCTTAGCTTATTTATACCCAAGGAATATAATAAAAAACCATTCAGAAAATATTTTCAAGATAGCTTCTCTAATAATAACATATCTAACAACATCTAATTCACAATTTTATTTTATCATTTCTTGAAAATTGAGGAGGAATAATCTCATATTATTAAAACCTATAGATATATACTTACCATTTTGAGTTATATGTACCACATGAAATGGAAAATACATCCAACCATTCTAGATATAATAATGCAATATTTGGTTTTTTCAATCATCTAATAGTCAGTATAGCATGATCTATGTAAATAGTTTGTTGTGTTGATTTTTGATGAGATGAAGTGTATTATTAGTGATAAAATGATAGTTGTTGCTCTATGTTCATTCTTTCTATTGCATAAATGTTTTTTTATCTTAGATTTATAATATTTTATTTTTGAAAGGTTGACATAATTGGTTGAATAGGAACTAATAAAATATTTGATCATTCTAACAAGGGTTAGCATTGTTCTATTAATTATGTTACATGTAAATTTTATCTTTTTGGTTTGTGAAAGAAAAGGAAGATTTGATTTAAACTTACATAGCAAAGTGTTTTTCTTACATCAAAAAATTGAAAGTATTGTGTTTTCATGCCTTAATTAAGAAATAAAGTATTTCTTTTTTGCATGTTTTGTTCTTTTTATACCATGGATTTCATTGAAAGTTTATGTTGTGAGCATACACTATTATTATTTACATAATGTGTGATTGCAAGCTAAGTTTGGAAATATTTCTAGTCATATTAATATTTAGAGTTTTATTCAAAGCCAAATATATCAAAAAATGTAGTAGTAAAATGCATTCAAGATTTGTTGTTGTCATTTTTGTAGTCACGTATTTCTTATATGATATGTATCTTTGCCTAGCATGACTAATGTGCTATCATTTATATTAGAAGTTAATTGGTATCTATTTATCATAAAGTGGTGAATGGTAAATAGTTTATGTTATGCATGCATAAAATTTTGATAATTTAGAAGCTCATTTTATGCTTGAAAATAATAATTTTAGGATGATGTTTTCTTATTTCTTGTAGCATTTTCTTTTTCCAAACTCTTTATAATCACTAGAAAATTGTACACCATAGTTCTAGTCATCGTAAACTAACCCCTTGGCCCCTTTAGCCCCTTGGGTTAGGATTATTTAATAAAATCCTTAAAAACACCCATCTACCCCATTTAGCTTAATGAATTGGTTAATTAAATTAAATAGGCCTATTTACACCTCCCCACCTAAGCCCATGGCTAAATGATTGACACCTAGGCATTTAATGCCCTAACATCCTAAACTTATTCATCATGCATACCAACACTCCATTTAACAACATCAGACCATTTCAATTGGTATTAGAAATCAATCTTAAGTATAATTACCTATTTTTGTTAAATTTTAACTTATTTTCTTTGATCGACCTCGGTCACCCCTCAACTGATGTTGGTTGACCAGTTGTGACATTGGTTACTTAATGGTAACCCAAAGACCCTTGATTAGAGGTGGAATCATGGAGAAAAGAGTTGGAATGTGAAATCACTCAAAGCAAGACTAAGGACTCCTATGTGAACTAGATCCAAACTAGATAATGACTAGAGACATCAAAGTGTCTCAGGAACCCACTACTAAGGACTCTAGTACTATCACTCTATCTATGTTGCTCTAGGATCCCAAATAGATTGCACTCAACCTCATAACTTCTTCAAGCCAATAACTACCAAGCTAAGTATCATGTACAGTTTTTAGTTTGGTATTTAGTTTTTAGTAGACTAGTTCTTACATCTATCCTAATCTCTTCTATATTCCCCCTTTGTGTTGGAGTTTTTCAACTTTACACACTCCATCTTCTACCAGAGAACCCATAGACCATTCTTAGTCACCTTACTATCCAAATCCTAAGTTTGATATCTTTGAGGCTCTCTTTTGTCTTCATGACCAACATCTAACCCTCAAACAATCTACATAACCCTTCTCAACCAAGTCAAAGTCCATTTTACCTAAGACCAACATCTTATCAAAACCCACAGTGACCAGCCTTGATCATATTTGATCGACATCAATCACCATTGACTAGCATCAATCATCACTGACTAACCTCAGTTACTAGTGACCAACCTCAAGAACTATGAAAACTTATATTTCCCAAAAAAAAATATTCAAACACCTACCAACCTAAACTAAAATCCCTATTTCTTAGTCCCTATCACTACACACAATCTTAAACAACAAATTAAGTCAAAATTTAACAATTTAACATTTCTAATTAATGTTATTTTTTTAAAGAAATATTTTCTTTGTTTTATATAAGCATCTTTATCAGCATTTTCACAACTTGACATATTTAAAGAATGGATTGAAAACGTCCAAGGAAGTCTAGTACCTCTTGGATCTAGCTTTCACTAGGCAATCCACCCACCTATCTCACTAGTCTACCATTTTCTAGTTTTTATCTTATTGCAAGTCATCCTCATAATCCAAAGAGGATTTATCCACAATCAACTGGATCATGAGCACAAAAAAAAATCTAGGTTCTTCTTACCTAACCCTTCTTTAAAGTTTTTACTTATCTTCGAAGAAAATAAAGTAAAAAAATAGTGAAACATTCTATCATGCCTAGTGGGACCCTAGTGTTTTCTTGGGTTCATTAGTTGCATTTAGATGCTTTCTTGTTTTTCTTGTACTCATTGAAAAGAAATCAAAAATTTCCTTTGGGTTTTAAAAATGACTTACATCCATTGACTGCTTTCTTAGTTAGATCACCTAGTTTATATGTAAAAGGTGAATTTAATCATATTAAATGACTCTTGTCACACACACAAGACCAAACCACTCACATAAATCATCCATCAAACACTAACATAAGGCCCAACTAGGATTTTACCACCTAATGGTAAAACTTCACCCTTGGCTATCCCACTTTGACTTCATTACCAAGGGGAGAAACCAAAAATCAATTCTCTGGCTACGTATAATCTCTAGCAATTTGGTATATCTTAGCTAAGCATATGACACCCTTATCATTATAGTGTGTGAAGTGAGGGGGTAGGAACCAATATCAAGCCATGTACCAAATTTTAATATAGATTTTTAAAGCCTTTAATTATCTAAAACCATCCTTAGACTTCTTCTAGTTCCCATTCTACAAGAAAAGTTGAGTCTCATCACTTACAAAAACTTAAGGCATAAGCCACGAGCAAGACAAAAAAGAAACTTTGGGATTTAAACGTACCTTAGTGTGAGTTTTATTTTCTTGACTTTTCTTGTCTTCTCTATGTTTGAGTTATGAGGAATTGAACCCCCTTGGAATCTTCCACCATCTTACCTTCATCCAACTCATCTATATTGCCTTATTCAATGGGAAGCCTTCCTATATTTTCTCAAGGAGATCTTAATTTTTTTATACTCTTAGAAAATAACCCTCTTGCCTTAGAGTGTTACTTTGCATTATGAGCCACTTGTGCTCCAAACCTTGCCTATAACCAACTTAACCTTGCCTACTACCAACCTAACCTTGACTATAACTAACCCAGTCTTGCCTATAACCAACCTAACCTTGCCTATAACCAACCTAACCTCACCTAAAATCAATCTAACCTTAAATATAACTAAGCAACAACCTCACAACACCTTTTTAATCATTATCATAACCCACTTCAACTACAGTTACCTCAACCTCATCAACCTTTATACTACCTATCCCAACCATTATATCAACTACCTCAACCTCATCAAACTTTAGAATACCTACCTAAAACATCATATCAATTACCTAGACCCACTTTGGGGTAACCCTCTTTATCTCAAAATCAAGATTTGACCTATCCCTTTAGTCATCCAACCAACAACTATCAATCAACCTCATCAAATTAGCTTACCTTATCAACCTTATCAAATCAAACCCATGACTATCAACCAAACTTTTCAAACCCACCAATCTTATCAAACCTACCTAGCCTATCAACTCAACCAGACTTGTCAAGTAAATTTAACTTATTTAACCAACCAACTTAATCAATCCAACCAATTAGATCATAACCTCAAGAAACATTGGCACACCCTCTTCCTAGGTAGTACACCTTGATGGGGGAGTCATATGCCTCAATCATTTGTAAACTCTTAAGGGCTTCTATTATTAGACTTCCTCAAATCAAACCCTTCAATAGTTCTCTTCCAAAACCACTTTGGTTTATAGATAATGATTTTTGTGCATATCATCATACAAATGGAAATGTGGTAGATAAATGTAAGTATTTTAAGACGTTTATCCAAAATATTATCAATCAAAAGGAGGCCCCAAAGGATATTCTCTATGTTCCCTTAAAACTAGCCTTAAATGTATTCAAGTAATCCATCATTAAACCTCTTCATACACCTATCATTGTGTAAACCAATGATCAAAGCCCTCAACACAATGAGGTCCGTTCATTATATTTGATCCTTAGTGAACCTATAACTAAGGAAACTATAATTAAAACCCCAACTCATCCACTTATTGACCAAGAGAAACCTTTTCAACCTTGTTTTGAAATCATCACTAATGAAGAATTAACCTTAATCAATCCACTTGTTGACTAAGTGGAACCTTTTCAACTTCCATTAAAAACTATAATTAAGGAAACAACTATATCTCTTCCACTTACTCATTTAGTGGAACCAATCAAAACCAACCTACCTCTTCCACTTCCCATTTTGGTGGAACCAATCAACACCACCTCACCCATTCCACTTCCTATTTTAGTGGATCAAACCCCAACTCAAACCAATTCACCTATTACACTTTTAGTGGAACAAACTCAAAATACCTCAACTAATGCTAACTGAACCTCAACTAAAACCAAGTAAATATAACTATTCTATAATTTTGTCACATTTATCTACCTAATGACATTGTCTTTGGTTTATTTCCCTTTGGAATAGGATCAAATCTTTGTCATCTTACCTCAATCTATAAACTAAATAAATAAGCAAACTAAACTAGAAAACCAAGTTAACCACTCATCTTACCTCCCTCAACCAATCAAACCAACCTCTAAACCAAATCAATTAATCACAATCAACCTAAATTTTGATCTAACCCCAACTAAATCATCTGGAAAACCAAACCAAAATCAACCCTTCATTCAAGATTTCTTAAAAAAAAATCTTGGCCACCCTTTTATCCATGCTACCTATACCACATCAATCCCAATTAGGACTCCCAAATTTATTAAACCCTTCCTTGACACCACACCTAAGCTCCATCACTGGGATAATCAGACATTCTTGTCCAACCTATATTTATTTTAGGATGATGTTATCAACATCATTGATGGACCCCAAACCCACCCAAGTCCAATCCTACAACATTTCCATCACCCCAACATCATGGGGGATATTTTGCCTAAACCACCACCTATAGTTGGAGACTTAAACTAAGAAATAACACACTAACAACCCTTGGGAGGTAGATGAAGTCATATTCATCTCTCTTAAAACTTAATTACTAACCAATATCTCCACCTGAGAACCTTTTCTCTCACCTCAACCAAACATGGAAAGAGAAACTAGGGGAAATCTCCTCCCAAAAGGCTTTGACCATTCATCAAACTAAAAACCTCATCTTAGGCAATAACCCAAAACCTCAACCTTAACCTTTTTCCCATAACCCTACACCATTGCCTCACTAAAGCCTATGCCCAAAAACATTAACTAGTGACCTAAACCAACCCTTGGAATTTATACCTCAACCTACACCTAGCATTTCCCAATAACAAACTAATCTTAACTAACATTTACCTTAACCAACCTTAAGCATAACCTAAGCAAACCTCTAACATCAACTATACCTTTAGGCCTATTTTGTTTAAAACCTAACTGATGTCAGTATCTATTGGACTATCATCGATCTACCTTTAAACTTCTTCTACCTTTAAAGCTCTTTTTATTTTAAACCTCAATTGATACCAATCTCTGGTAAACATATATCGATCAACTCCTAACTAACATCAGTCACTGTCATACTAGGGCCTATCCTGAAACCTTGCCTTTTCACCCAAAAATCTATGCCTTCCTAATAGGCTTAGCCAATTAAAGCCTAAAGACAATCACTTAACCAACCTTGCAGAGATAAATGGACTCATTTTATTTATTTCTTTGTAATTAAACACTGTCCATCTAAAACCTTTTCCATGTTTACTCAAGTATCAAAAAATTAGTTGTGGGACTTCATTCAATTTGGCTCAAACCATTTTTGCATGAGTCTAGGTTTAGGGCATATCATAACCTCATCCCATTAATGCTTTATGTTTACATCTATTCTTTTATTAAGCTGAGTTCTTAATCATCTTGTGTCTAACATGAGTTCATCCCTTATTTTCAACTACCTTCATTTCCTTATTTTAAGGACAATTGATTAATATAGGATCATGTGATTATTCGTCATAGCCTTAGCCTAATCCTAAGTATGGGTACCATGGCTATACCCATGGAATGATTCTAATGGATAATTTTCATCCCTAATAAGATGGAATCCCATAGTTTTCATCTCTTAAAGCATCCTCTCACCCACTATTCAACCTTATTATGTTATAGTTTTGCCTCCATAAAGGAAAACCTCATGACTACATAGACCAGTCCATATCTAAAACAACCATAAAATTAATTTAGGATACCAAAATATCACTTGGGTCAATAATATAAAACCTACATACTATTCCCTTAAAGGATAACTACCCAAAACAATTTAAATTGCTTAAAAATAAGGTAGACTGCTCCCTTGAAGGATAACTATCCAAGCCTAAATAAACCCAAAGCCTAGACCACTCCATTGACAGATGGCTAAGTCAAATATTTTTCAAAGAAAGTAATCACTTCAATGCTTCCCACATTGATCAGCTTCCCAAAACCATAAAAAAAAATCATCAAAAGATCCATAGTCAAAATTCAAAAAAGCAAAAAATTATATATGGAAGTTATAATCAGCCTTCACAAAAGTCAAAACGTAGAGTTCCCGTATAGATCAGTCTATACCAATTAAATGCATGGAATTTATCTATAATGGTTCTTATTTCACCTAAAAAATGGTAAAGATATCCCCATAAGAAGGTTACACTATCATCCATCCACCTTTGATACATCCCCTTTTTACCTTTTACAAACAAGAGATTTTGAGCTTCCTTGACACTATGTGATCAAGTTATGGTGTTATGTTCATAAGTTGACACTTAGTTATTCTTACATATTCCTTTTTCTTGAAATGTATTTTTTTGTTGAATTTATTGAGGGTTGGGGACCAAGCCATGGGTAATATTTTTTCAAAAAGTTTTAAATACTTAGATAATCTTAGATAGTTTAGTGACTTTAGTTGTCTTAGAATGTTCAATTAAGTTCTTAGTAATAGTCTTTTAACCCAAATATGCAGCTTTTCCAAAATCCACTTGATTTATTTTGAATCATTGGCCTTTGAAATTTCTAAGATATGGGAAAAAAACTACTCCTAGTTTATGGGTTGTTCAAATGAAAACATGTTTTCTATTCTCCAAATTCTTTCTTGAATTTTACAAGTTTATGTTAACCATTGAAGTGGGTGATACACCTAGAGAAGGATCTAATTGATTCATATAACTTTCCTCTTTCTATTTCTTACTCGTGTATTAATTTTATTAAGGTGCAATCTATGGTTTTCATTGAATGAATGGTCAAGATAAATTGCTAGTAGGATAAAGGTTGAACACAATATCCAAAAAGGGAAAACCAAAAGAATAAAGAACACAAATAAATACATAATAAGAATAAAATTAAGTTGATTCTAATCTAATATATACACCACTAAACCAACATGGAGCTATTCAAAGAACATAGCAGAAGGGATGACTGAGAAGTAGTGCTTTAAGAACTATTTATTCACTGGAAATGAAAGATCATTCCATTTTAAATATTTGAGGTAGAAGGAATTTTGTCCTAATAACTTAGATATCTAGTACAAGCCAATCCAAAGTGGATCAACCTTAGAATGATGGTCTTTCTTTTCATGGGATTTGTCCCATAGTAACACTAGATCAAAAATCTTGAGAGATTTCACTTTAGCCTTTTTGTTGAACCATATTTTGATAGTGCCTTGATGCTTTCTAAAAGTTAGTAAGGCTTCTTCTCGATCTTCTTCTAGTTGTATAATGTCCAATAGTCTTGAATTTACCTTGTTATCTCTTTCCATGTATTTTTGAATGAAATTTTAAGTGGGTAGTTTGATCATAATTGGGAAGACAGGTTTCAAACCATAAACCAACAAGAGGGGTGAGCTTTTTCTATCCTACCTATATATGTTGTAGTCAACCTAGAGGGGAATTTTAATAGTGAATGTCATTCTCTTGGTCTATGTTTTATAAACTTATTGATCATATCTATTATATTTTAGTAGTTGGATGAGTATCTCAAGATGAACCCATGTTCATAATCCCATTTAGTAAGCTCTAATAATTGAAATGTAGGGCCATTGGCACAAACCAAGGAGGTTGTCATGCCAAACTAGGTGGTTATGTTTTATTCCAAGAACTTGATCAATTCATGGGCTATTTTTTTTATAATACCTTAGTCCACCTTGTATAGTAATTTGTGGTAGTGATAAAAAATTTATGGCCTACTAAGGAGTTGGGATTGATGACTCCTACAAATTCCAAATCCCCATTGTGCAAAATGTATTTCTTCCACTACATATTTCAAAGGCATGGCAACGTGAATTTATCTCTTGGAAAATGCTTGGTATTAGTGGCATGATAGGACATGAGCATGGACATTCTTAAATATGGTAGTCCAATAGTGTCTTTATTGAAGTATCTTATGTGCCATGAAATTTTCTATAGAATGACTAGTACGTAGCCTATCATGGAAATTAGCCATAACTTGCTTGGGTTCTTCTTATAATAGACATATGAGGTAAGATACCCTCATGATTTCTTATATAGATAATCCATTTCTTTAACATTTATTGGGCTAATTTCAATCCGAGAGCCCTTTTTTGTGTTGATCTCAATCCATGAGTGGATTTTTGTAAAGAAAATAATGGATGACTGGGGCATACCAATATTATTGAGGTAATTATGCCTGGTCAAATTAATGGACTATAATTTAGGGATCAATCTCAATGATCATCTAAGTGAGACCGTGGCCTTTAACTAGCTTGGTAGGGTTGACTTACAAGTCATATTATTGTATTTTATCCATCCATATGCCTCTACATTCCCCCAATTCATTCTTCTCCAACATGAGTTTGATGGTTGGGTCTGGAACAATTACATGTACTCTATTTTTGAGGATGTCATGTCTAAGCTTTTTAATACCTCGAATAAAACATATGCATGTTTATCCAACATAGAATACCTATGTTATACATATTTTAGGTTTGTTCTCATAAATTCAATTGAATGCTCCTATCCATATCAACTCTGCATAGCAATGGTGTGTTCATATGTTAAAAGATAAAGATAAAAAAGTCCTTAGCATAATTTGTATTGATCAACATAGGTGCCTACATTATGGCATATTTTATGTCCTGGAAGGCCTATTTGGATTCAACATTCCACTCCATTTTAGCATCTTATTTGAGCATAGAATTTAAAGTCTTAACAATCTTAGCAAATCCATAAATAAATTTATGAACAAAGTTAATTTTACCAAATAAAATTTTTAATTATTTCTTGTTGTTAGGTAAAGGCAATTTGGAAATTACAATAACATGTTTAAGGTCTATATAAATACCTTATTTAGTGATGATGTGGATAATAATATTACCTTCAGTGACATCAAACACACATTTTTTTGGGTTTAAGGAAAGTAACATACTTATGCATCATTTGAATTTTTTTTACAAGTGGCATAGGTGATTAGATCTGCACCTAAAAACACTGTTAAATCATCCATGTAAATTATAATGCATTTTTCTATTAACCCTTAAAAATCAAAGTCCATGGCCCATTCAAAGGTCACCCCTAAATTTATTAGATTGAATGGAATTCATTTATAAGTAAAATTTCCCCATTTCATGGTGAATGTGGGCTTGATTTTGTCTTCTAAATTTACCTCAACTTGATTGTACCCCAAGTTTCTATCCAAAAGGCACATCATCTAGAATCCACTCACCATATATATTAACTCATTGAGGGAAGGCAATGGATAAGTATCTTTGTCTGAGGCTCTATTCAGATTTTAAAAGTCTATGCATATTCTAATTTATCCATTTTTCTTTCGAATAAGGACTAGATTTGCTACCAAAGTGGAGTGGTAAACTAGAAAAAATATTCCATCTAAGATAACCTTATGTAATTTTTTATATATAAGTGGTTATATAATTGGGTTCACATTCCTTTGTCTCTACCTAAATGATTTTTTATTTGCATTAAGAGGAATGGTGTGGATCATTATATTTGGGTCAAAGAACTTGAGATCTCCATAGGCCCAATAAATCACATCTTTAAATCTTAATATAAGCTTTCAAATTTGTTCTACCTCTGTAAATATCCAATTAGGACCAATATTGACATTTTGGGGTTTTTTGAGGGAGCTGAGGTTCATAATTTGACATTTTTGATGCTCATGTTTTGGTCTTTCAAGTGAATTTCAAGGCTATAAACATCAAAATTCCTTTCCAAGAAGATCATCCCTTTTGGAATTTGAGTTCCCTTAATCTTAATAGCACTGTTGTGGTCAAATTATTGCTCTATAATATTTTCTCTTTCTACTCCATCAATTATTTGACCTTCAAACACTCCTAAATTTTGAAAGAACTCTATGATATGTTGGTCATATTCAATGACCTAGATCTTTTTTATATTTTCTAGGATATAAGGATAAGGTATTAACTCAATAGAATATTCCTAGAGTTTTGTGTCATCTAAAGGTGTCAAATTCATAGCAAAAGTTGCCAATGAATTGGTAATTTTGTTTACCCTCTCAGGGGATGGGAATAACATTAAAAGTAGTAAACATTTCAATTAAATCCCATGACCTATGTTTGTATTTTCTAAAGTATGATAATTTGTATTGAAATATGTTCTTGAATTAGTTCACAACCAATTCAGAATCACTAAACACTCTTATCTCTTTAGCCTTATGCTTTAACATAAATTGTAACTTGATTATTAATGCTTCATATTCTACCAGATTATTAATGCAAGGGAATTGAAACCTATATGAAGCTAGCCACCTCTTTAATTATGGGTATATTAGTATAAATCCTAATCCAATGCTTTATTTATAATGGGCCCCATCAACATATAGGGACCACAAACCTGGAAACATGTGATCATTTCTAACTTTGTCTTTAATAATATTTATATACATCATGTAAATTCCCAAGTTAGAGGACATTAGATTCACTTTCTCATTTATTGTTTTGTACTCAATTATCATGTGCTTCATCCTAGGTTCCCTATCCAATTTTATTTTATTAGATATACCTCTTCAAGGTAACCACATGTGGTATAAATTTGTAGCCATGTACCCATTCAAGGATTTTGACCAATCTCAGCTAAAGAGCATCCCATAGGCTTCGAGGATCTCCAAAACCTAAGTATAAATGAATTTTTCAATCATAGGTTTTGATTTCAATTACATATGTACATTAAGAAGCTTTCCAACTGATTTAACCTCAAACTTGTCTAATTGAATCATGACTTTGTCTGATTTGATAGGGACTTATCCTAGTTTTTCATAAACTATTTCAGGCATTACATTGGTTGAAGCTCCTAAATATAATAAAAAATTATGCATAGTCTTCCCAAATAATATAAAAATTAAAATAAAGGGTGGAACTTTAGTCTTATTCTTGTGAATGAGCACATTTATGTGAGCATTTATTTTGCTTGGTTGGGGTTGGCTGAGTTGGATTTCTAACGAGTGATTTCAATAGAAGATCACATTGTTCAGTGATATGATAAAGCTCATAAAGAATGATATTCAATTTAATATCTTCATATCTTCTACTATGTTTTACCTAGATTTGTCTAAGTATCCACATGGGATTTGAACTCATTAGAATTCGAAGGTAGATGATCATTCCTATCATTATGGGCAAGAGGAGTTATAACATTGTTATGATGAGTTGAGGTAGTGAAGGGATGGTACTGCATTTTATTATTTGAGGTGTAATTATTTTTTGGAATTATTGAAATTCTTTCACCTCACTAATAATTTCCTCAGGCTCATTGTCTTTTTGTCTAGGAAATTCCATGGTTTCTAATACCATAGCTATACTATAAGATCTACTAGTATTGGATGATTCGGGTTGGTTTGGTACTGCCTCATACTTTTCCATTTATCTTTGGAAAATATCAAATGCACTACTTAATTTGATGCAATATAGTTCACCATGTTGGATTATGTTATGCACATGGCACTAATTTAGAAGGGTTATCTCTCAAATGTTAACTTCAAGCAGTTTATTAGAAGAAGGTTTTGGCTAATTATGGATTTTGTCTCTGGTAAGTGAAGTTCTTATTTAAACTCTTGACACTAGAGCTACCCATATACCTTTGAAAACTAAGGAAGTCATTGCTTAGTCTTTGCACCATCCATTGGATGGCATCCAACTCATTTTTTTTAGACTATTTGGTTATGGTCTAGGTATTTTTGGAAATTTATAACACCATTTGGTGTTGCAACTAGGAAACCACCTCATGGTTTAGTGGGTTAATAAAACCCAAGTGTTATTTGATCACAACATGTCTCATTAGGAGTACATTGATTATAGGCAATGGCTGAGGTGTAATCACATTCTAGTTTGAATTAGGAATGAGGTTTAAGGATGACATTTTGGGTAAAACATTAGGTACATGAGCCATCATTTAAACTTGTGGGTTGATTTGTCTATCAACATTTGATAGCTTCAACATATGCCAAAGGTAAGGTCATTACTATAGGGTCTCACCTCAAGAACATTGCATTTCATGGGTCTAATGCATTTTTATACATATCTAATGCTATATGAGCATTAGGTTTGCAAATATTAATGAATTGGCTATACATATTTAGGAAACAGGCATTGATATTCCTAATAGGCTCATTGGGTTCTTGTTTAATACTTGAAAACTATTGATATAAGATGTTTGGGTCCATAACTTGCCCAAATTAGGACAAGAAACTATTGATAAACTAATCTTAGCATGTAGTGGAGTCCTCAGGAAGGTTTAAAAACCAATCATATGATGCATCCATAAGCATAAAGGGGGGATAGTCTGAAAGCCGCATCTTCATGCTCAATATTGAGGAGTCTTAGAGTCATTTTGTATGATGTCATGTGATCCTTTTTAGTCCTTCCTACACTAGGAGTGAATCTTGGAAAGTATCTCTTTGGGTTCCTAAGTAAGTCATGGATAACCCAAGGTACTTTTATAGCAGACCCTACTAGCATCTAAATAGGTAATGCCATGGGTATATGTTGATTCTAGGTGGTTTGAAAGGTTGAACCAATAGGGGTAACTAAAGGATTAATTCTAATTTTAGTAGTTCCATATGTTCTATGGATTTTTAATGGTGATATAATCAACCTCCCATAGATAGATTGGGACTGGGTAATGCACACACTAGGATCCATATTGATTTACCATAAATAATTTAGTCACAACTACTCTTCTCACACCAACTATTATGTGTTTAAACTTACAACTAGATGGGAAATAAGTAGAAGTAAGCAAATCAAAAGTTAGTGAATTTGAAAGAATATAAGATTCCCAATCAATTCTTAGTAACTTTTATTATTTTATAATTAATCTTAAGCTCAATCAAAGATTACACTATAACCCAAAGTCCATCCTTCTAGCACCAATTGTTTTTCACTCCAAAATCCTACTCCTAGGACATTTATCAGGTTAAGTGATAGAGAGAGGAAGACAAAGGATAATAAAGGGACTTCATCCTCTATTTTTACATTCTTATGAAAAATAGATTAATTTAGTTATTATCAATACTTTTCAAATCACTAGGTGGTAACTTTAACAATATATTTGGAAAGGCATCCTTTATCTTTATCAAATTTTATTCCATTTTTTATCTCCTCTTATTCATCAATCCATCATGAAATTTGCAGCCATGAATTTATAACTAATCTATCTCTATCTATAAGAATTACATCATGTCATGCATGTTGTATTGGAATGAGTTATTACGTAGTTTATAACTTTGAAAACAAAGTTTGAAAACATGGTTAAATGCTTCCATTGATAATTCATTCTTTTTGGTTTTGGGTACCCTACTCTGAGATCTTGTCTTTGTTTATTGATCTGCCTCTATATTGTTGTTCACTCTAAAATCCTCTTCCTAGGACACTTATGAGGTTAAGCCCCAAAAAGAGGAAGGAATAGGATAATAAGGGACATTTATCCTCTATTTTAGGATTGATATCTAGATCAATCTAGGCAATGGTTATAGGTATGTGTCTCCATGATGTAGCTTGCTATGAATAGCCTCCAAAAAGGGTGACTACTATCACCAAAAGATTACTATTATGTTTGAATATAGATATTGATTAATTGTACTTTATCTTAATTTTTTTTGTATTTATATTTACCAATTTATAAAATAATGGAAGGGTAATTTAGTCTCAAAACAAACATAAAAAAGAGGGAAAAGGGAGGGTATAAAAGGGGATATATGATTATGAGAATGTTAATGCTTTAAGAACTAAAATATGCCAAGTCACAGTTATACCACTAAATGCCTAGTTCAAAAATTGCACAAACTTAGTTAACCAATGGAAAAGATTAAAAGGACACAAAATTTAATGCCTGAGTGAAAAAATTATTCATTAAAAATAATCAACTCAAACGTCCTGTAGTAGACTGCACAGAGGACTTTCAAATTACTTTATAGCTATAAGCACATAAAACAAAGAGTGTTTTGAAGAAAATAAAAAGAACTTATAAGCAAACTAGATTAGCATGAGCATGATCTAATTAATACATTCATTAATTAATAGAGAATATATTCAATTCCTTAACATAATAATAAAATATAAACAAGAAACCATGGATAACATCCTAGAGGAGAACACAAAGTGAAAAAAAAACAAAAAATATTTTACTATGATTTTGATAGAGTTTCTTTACACAAAGTGTCAACCCTTACAAATGAAAATATCATCCTTTATATATACTTGTTTATCCATGAATTTCACTCAACCCACTATCAAGACAATTACAATATTCAATGTGATTAGGGAATGTGGTTGAGATTCAGACAGATTCACTACCCTGAACATAATTTGCAGTCTAGAGGCCACACCTTTTAAAAGCTAAAATTTATCATTTATATTCATTTCCTCTTCTTGAATCTTTATCATAAGCATGCCACATGATGACTCATGCCATGTTGGCTGATTTGTATTCAATTTTAGGGGTTAGTTGCAATCATATTCAAATATTAGTGGTAGATTATCATTGGGATTGCCATTCCACCATGCCCTATGTAGACTTTTGCATTCAATGTAAAAGCTAATTTGATGCATATGTTGATCCTTGATCAATATTTTGAGTTCCTAGATTGAATTTGTAACTCAATTACATTAATTTTTTTTTTATTATGTCAAGTCTGGGCTTGATTTTTGGCCCTTTTCTGATCAATTCTATCGATTACATTTATGTCACCAACCAATTTTACAAATCAAAATCCACACATCATTGATTCACTAGTTTGAAATATTTGATGGGTTATAAAACCATAAATTTTGGTTTTCAAGATCCTTTGATGACTTTTCATGTATATGTGGATCATCTATTTTCACTTTTTTACACTTGATTGATGTTCTTTCCATCCAATGTTTTATCACTGCTATGTTCGGCCTTCACCTATGCTTTTGTGTTCTTGGGCCCATCATTTCCATGTAATAGCCTATCATTTTCCCACCTCTTTAATCTTTTCTATATTGGTAGGTCATGCCACATGTTTTCTCATCACTTAGCCATTTCTCAACCTAGGACATAATAATACTTGATTGTGCCTTGGTTGCAATGTAGCAGGGTGTTGCCTTGCAGTGGCATCCTGTTGACCCAAAATTTATATGTGTACCAAAACTATATGAACTAATCAAGGATAAAGAGTTACCAATAGAATGTAATATGGCACAATCATACTAAGATACTCACCCATAAGGTTTGTTGATATATGGATGGCTTCAAGACTGTGGGGTAGTATGATGTTGCCACATGGCAACATCCCATTAACCTATAAACCCAAAGGGTTGGCTGATGTACTATTCCACCTAGTGTAGTAGGTCAATGGGATGATGCCACATGGTTCAATCCCACTAACCCAATCATTTAGAGGCATTTTATAAATTGTTTATGTCCCATGGATCAACAAAAAGACACCATGTGGCTCTAGGAAGTACTTAAAGAATCGGCTAAGTCTCGAAGAAGATTTTGTGAATAGATCAAGGCCATCGATATTCTGCCACATGGCTCTAGGAAAAGAAGTGGGTACCTAAGGGTAATAAAGCAAAGAAAAAAGTAGAATTTTTAATTTTGAAATCCAACGGCTAAGTTTTTTTAAAAAAATGGCTAAGATATAAATTAAAAAATGATTAACTACAAAAACTGAATGAAGGGATGAAAGCATGAAAACTTAGCATAAAAGGAAGCCTAAATTCATCAATTTAAAGCCATTTTTTTATATTATTCATAAATTGACTAAGTCACATGATGAAATAAATCAAACATTTAGTAAATTAGTCTAAAATTAAACTCTAAAATGGGCCAAATTATGAAGGAGAATATTGTGGAAACTCTGAAAAGTTAGATAATTTGCATAAGTCTAAGTCAGATTTTTCCAAAAGGAAAATTTTCAATAATTTTAAAATGTGAATTTAAAAAAAGGAGAAAGATATTTATAATTATGAAATTTAAATAAAGGACTCAAATAAGGAAACAACCAAGAACTCCCAGGATATAAATACTAGATATAGCTTTAAAAAATAAAAACAAATGAGCAAGTAAACAAGAAAAGAGGAATGAAGTAGTTATTATGAATCAAGGGTGATGTAAGAACATCAAGAAAAAGTAGTCAATTTGTGCTTTTATGAATATATAGATTCAATTTTGGTCAATTTTGAAGTTAATGCATGTAAGGGACCCTCTTAAGTCCATTTGTGCCTTAGAAATCCATTAGAGGTCTTAAAGATGTGTTACATGGTCTATAGTTATTTTCCCTCCAAAATGGGAAATTTGAAAATTCTAAAATGTTTTCAAGAGTATAATTAAGTTATTTAAGGTGTGATAAGGAGTCATATTTGTAAAAAATTATAATGTGGTAGTCATATTTAAAAAAAAGTTAACCATGCACCCATACATTGGGTTCAAGATCAAGAATTAGTTTTGTAACTACTTCCCAAGTTTATGTTGAAATGGAGGGAAGAGAAGTTATTGTAAAAGAAGGGAGATGGAATAGGAGAGGATGAATGATATAGGAGAGGAATATATAGGAAAGGAATAATATGGAGAAAAGGAAAAATTATTTTATGAACCTCTCAAAGACTGGCAGAACCTTGAAGGTCCATTCATGGACTATATTGAATTCAATGTTATTGCAAATGAATTAAGAAGAAGGTTTTTATTATGTGCATTACCTAAGAAGTATATCATGTTATTGTTTGATATTTGATTGAATAAAAATTTTAAGCCATGAAATTATATATATATTTTTCCAAGTTTTTAGGTTTGAATAATAGTTGTAAGTCATAGTTCACGAATTCATACCCTTGTTTAGGAATTAAAAAACCCTGTACATAATCAATGTAAAGAAATTTGTTGAGGGATTGATAAATGAATGGTAAGGTGTTTTTATTAGTGTGAGGATATAATTATAAATTTAAAATGGTACTAATATCCTTGGATCATCTGTAAAACTTTAGGTATGCATTAAATATTTATATAACCTTGTATTCTCTTACATAGGTAGTATTAAGAAAGAAAACCCTATCTTTTCATGTATAAAGAGTGTTTTTGGGTTTAATAAAGGTGATATAATTGTGTTAAAAGGTGTGTATACATAATTAATTTAGGTCTCAAGTTTTATTAAGGAAAGAATTTTTTTTTTGCATGGTTGTTCCTTTTCTGCCTTGCACAGTCAAGGAAAAGGCTCATAACTGACTATATTTTGTAGTTTTTGGAACCCTTAAAGGAGTGAATAAAACTTAATACCTATTGTAAAACATATATGATATAAAATAATAAATTTTTGTGTTTATTTGGTCCTTTAAAATGTTATATAACTCAAGATATAGATTTTTGAATGTCCACGGCCTATACAGGTTCAAGTAAATCCTAGGTTTAGTGTTTTGAGGTTTTTGAGAGTTATATCTATTGAAAGATCATGAAATTTTGTGAGATGACATATATTTTTATATGAAAATAAAAAAAATATGGTTTGGGTTTGATATTATATGGATATGTATATATTTTAGGACTGTGGTAAGGTTTGAGGGCTAAATAAGCCTAAAAGAGGCTTGATTTACAAAGGAAGTGCTAACTAGAAGAAGAGTTAAATATTTAAAATTTTAATTAATCTCAAGAGGGATAAAATAATCCTAAAAATTTAATTACATCTTGGGAAAAGTGCTTGGTTTGAATCAAATAATATAAATTGCTTAAAACATGGCTACAAGCAATGTTGCTATAGGTAGCATTTCTATAGGTAGAGTTGCTACAGGTAGCATTGCTATAGGAAGGTATAGAGAGAGATAAATAAGTAGAAAAGATAATTTTTAATGAATAATAGGGAGATACAAGCTCATAAAGAGAGCAAAGATGGGATTTTAGAGAGCAAATCAAGTAAAGATGAATGAATAGTTTGATTAAGAACCAGATGATGATGTTATTAAGGACCTCTCCCCAATGCCTCTACATCATTTTGGTATTAGAGTGAGGTTAGGTATGCTTGGGTAAAACATTATTTTTTGAATTTTTTTCATTTTGTCGATTTGAGATAAAGATAGCATGCTATGAAATGTGAATGAGGAGTAGCTTGTAGGGTACTGAGGGAGAAGAGAAACTGCAGGTCTGATATATCGAGGTCAGTAAAGAGGAGAAGAAGATTGATATAAAAAAAGTGAGAAATTCCCAAAATTCCTTTGAGAAGGATAAGAAGCTAGTCAAGGAAAGACTAGAAGAGATAGAGGAAAAGAGAGCATTGAAGCTCCAAAAGAGAAGAGGAAGATAAGAGACTCCAAAAGAGAGTCAAGAGGAAATCCTAGAGAGAGGACTCAAGAAGAGGAAAGGCCCACAAGAGGTCTAAAATTCAAGCTTGAAGGACTTGCTAAGAGGAAGTCTAAATAGGCCAATAAAGTGAAGATAAATGGGGAAGATGAATGTAGGAAAGGAAGTAGCAGACATAAAAAAAGAGAATTAGGGTAGATATTTGAGAAGATTAAGCTCATGGTGAAGCTCATGAGAAAACATGAAAGCAATGGAGTGTCTAGAGCATGAAGAAAAAGGTGAAGTAGTCAATAAAGTCACTAGTGAGAAGAGGAAGGCACAAGAAAAGTGTCTTAAGGAAAGAGAAGAAAATAAATAAGGCAACCCAAAGAGGCAAGAGAAGAGAGATGTTTCCAAGTGAGAAACAAGATAGAGAAGTTTTTAAGAGAGTTCTAATTGAGGAGAAGAAGAAGGTGAAGGAAGTTGCAAGGAGAGCACAAAATAATGAAAAAATGAAAAGTTGGACAATGCCTATGTCAAGGGAATTCAATGAGACTATATGGTCTCTAGTTTTATATGTTAACATTAATTTTGAGTTTGTGTTTGTAGGTATGAAGAAGAATTTGGTGAAGGCCAAGCATGAGGCCTCAAAATATATGAATAATGGGTTAAGAACACTACCCATAAAATGGCAAGAAGATGATAAAGAAAAAGAACTTCATGAATAAGACAAAGTGTTGGATATTAAAGGTATAATACATGCTAAAAATGAAGAGAAAGAGGAATATTCTGATGCAATGTCATGCATAGCATCTGAAACAAGATAAGTGTGCAAAGAGGATATAAAGGTCACCCATGAAGACATCAAAGAAGATATAATTTTGTATTAGTTGCCATTGGAGGTAAATGAGTGTTTTAATGATGAATTTAATTGCATACATGAAGAAGGCAAAGCTGATATATAGGTTGAAAGAAAACATGACAAAGTGTAGTCCTCAAAAGGATATCATGGGCATGGATATGTGTGGCTTAAGTGGCTAAAACAAGTAGGTGATAAGAATAAAGAGAAGAACCTCAAGCAAGAGTTCAAACAAAGCAAAAACATGAATGTAAGGCAAACACAAGTGTGGAAACAAAAGGTAAATGACAAATCACATCAAGTTGGCAAGATAGATGACCAAGACATGAGGTATGAGAGTGATACAAAGAGATTCAAGTAGAAAACCAAGAAGGTACAAGGAAGAAAATGGGTGATAAATAATATAGAAAGAGTACAAGAGGATCACATAACAACTGAATTCCAAGAAAGCATGAAGGTTGAAGAAGATGACAAGTTCACAAAGCAAATGAGGGAGATGGTGCAAAAAAACCAAACCAAGGAAGTGGAAGTACAAACAAGTGAACAAGGAAAGGAATTCATAAAAGAATATGAGTATTTGAAATATTTTTCCTCTAATGTTTAATATGATGATATGTTTGCATTTGATTCCAATGAGGAATATCTTTTGTGTATAGAAACTATAGAATTGATGAATGGATGTGTAGCAAAACAAAGTGAAAGTGAATCACCTCAAAGAGTGATTAGAAAGTATGATATAAAATAATAATAGGCTGGTATGACTCTAAAAAATGAGGGATTCCAAGGAGAAGATAAACAAGAAGCTATGTAAACAAGTGAAGAATAGAGTGAACTAAAGTTTGTTGAATATTTTGAAGAGTTGGATGCATTCAAGTTGCAAGAGGAGTTGAGAATGATAGAGGACCTATTTAATCCATCAAAGGATCTTAAAATAGGTGAGGTATATTAGGTTAAGATCAAGGATAAACTCCAAGGAATACTAAGAAAGGAGCAACAAAGATAAGTACAAGAAGATGTACAAATTGGAAAGCAAGTAAGCAAGCAAATGAGGCAAGAAGAAACAAACAAGGTGAATTACATATTGATTTAAGATAATGTTGAGTTTGTCTTTGATAAACATGGATATGGGAGACCAAGGATTGGTTATGTCATGATGTACTATGATAAGGAATAAAGGAACAAGAAATTGCTCTTGAAAAGTGAGAAATATGATGGGCAAAGGCACAAAAAAGAGAAGAAAAGTGAAGTAGAGGCAAAAAGAGAAGGTCAAATGGGAAAAATTATAAAGGTTGAAATACATGAGAGGCCAATATATCCTCATCAAGAAGAAGAAATAAAGAAAAAAAATCAAAATCCATTAGCCAAGCAAGAAACAATTGAAAACAAAGAGGAGACAAGCTATCAAATGAGCATGAGGAAAGAGAATGAACACAAGTTGAGTGCAGCTAAGTATGATGGAGAGAAAAATTACTTGGAACAAGTGGAACATATAGAAAATGAGGAGTTACAATAGCTAGATCACTTCATGGAAATAGAGGATGCATGGATAAAAAGGCTAGACAAGGCCAAGAGGAAGAAATGAAAGAATTTGACAAGCAAGAAGGAACAATAACACAAGTCCAGTATCATGTTGAGTATGAAGGACCCCAAAGAACCAATTAGAAGGCACGAAAGAAATTTGGAGGCTCAAATTTTCTCCATCCTGGGGAGTATGATATAGGAGCATCAAATAAAAGTAGTTAATTTATGTTTTTATCAATAGAGAGAGTCAAGTTTGGTCAAGTGTGAAGTGAATTAATGTAAGGGACCCTCTTAAGTCCATTTGTACTTTAGAAATCCATTAGAGGTCTTAAAGATGTGTTACATGGTCTATAGTTGTTTTCCTTCCAAAATGAGAAAATTAAAAATTCTAAAATGTTATCAAGAGTCTAATTAAGTTACATAAGGGGTGATAAGGAGTCATATTTGTAAAAAATCATAATGTGGTAGTCACCTTTTAAAAAAAGGTAACCATGCACCCATACATTGGGTTCAAGATCAAGAATTAGTTTTGTAACTACTTCCCAATTTTACATTGAAATGGAGGGAAGAGAAGTCATTGTAAAAGAAATGAGATGACATAGGAGAGGATGAAAGAGAGAGGAGAGGAAACTATAACAAAGTAATAACAGGGACTATATTGGCAGAACCCTGAAGGTCCATTCATGGACTATATTGTATTCAATGTTATTACAAATGAATTAAGAAGAAGGTTTTTGTTGTGTGCATTCCGTAAGAGGTATATCATGTTATTGTTTGATATTTTATTGAATAAACCTTTGAGTACATGAAATTTTTGATATTTTTTCAAGGTTTTAGGTTTGAATAACATTTGTAAGTCATAGGCCAAGAATTCATACCCTTGTTTAGGAATCAAAAAACCATGTTTGCATAATCAATGTAAATAAACTTGTTGATGGATTGATTAGTGCATGGTAAGGTGTTTTTAGTAGTGTGAGGAAAACATGATAAAGTTAAAATGGTAAAAATATCCTTGAATCAATTGTAAAACTTTGAGTATGCATTGAATATTTGGACAACCTTGTATTCTCTTGCACAAGCAGTATTAAGAAAGAAAACCATATCTTTTCATGTATAAAGAGTGTTTTAGTGTTTTATCAAGGTGATATAATGGTGGTAAAAGGTGAATTAAGTGTATACATACTAAATTTATGTCTCAAGTTGTCTAAAGGCAAGAATAAAAAAATATTTTCATGGTTGTTCCTTTTCTGCCTTGTACAATCAAGGAAAAGACTCATAACTGACTATATTTTGTAGTTTTTTGAACCCTTAATGGATTGAATAAGACTTAAGACCTATTGGAAAAGATATAGGATATAAAAAAAATAACTTTTGGTGGTGACTTGGTCCTTTAAAACATTATATAACTCAAGATATGGATTTTTGAATGCCCACGACCTATGTAGGTTTAAGGAAACCCTAGGTTTAGTGTTTTGAGGTTTTTGAGAGTTCTATCTGTTGAAAAAACATGAAATTTTGTGAGATGACATATATTGTTATATTAAAATAAAAAAAATATGGTTTGGGTCTAATAGTATATGTATATGTACAAATTTTGTGACTATGGTAAGGTTTGAGGGCTAAATAGGCTTATAAGAGGGTTGATTTACAAAGGAAGTGCTATCTAGAAGAAGAGTTAAATATTTAAACTTTGCATATATATCAAAGGGGATAAAATAAGCCTAAAATGTAAGTACATCTTTGGAAAAGTTCTTGGTTTAACTCAAATAAGATAAATTTATTAAAAAAATGCTACAGGCAATGTTGTTACAGGGAGGTATAGAGAGAATAAGCAGAGAAGAGACTGTTTAATGAAGAAGAGGGAGATAAAATCTCATAAAGAGAGAAAATAGGAGATTTTTAATATAAAATCAAGTAAGGATGAATGAATAGTTAGATTAATAAGTAGATGATGATGTTATTGAGGACTTCTCCCCAATGCCTCTGCATCAAAGAGGGTTTCCATCTGATTAAACAAGGATAGGGTGTGTTGGACATAAATTGTATAAGCCATCAACTCATCACACTCAAATCACAATGAAATATCTCAATCAATTCCATTATCAAAATAAGACTACATACTCATATAAAATATTTGATCTCCACCAAAATGAAAAACATAATATTTGTCAAAAATAATATATAAATGTGCCTATGCAAGTTTTTAACCCAGTGATAATAGTCTAGCGGTGAGTGAGTTGAGTGTTAGAAGTGGGAGGTCTTTGGGTCCATTATTGGGATGACCACTCTCTAATGTTGTTCCCACACTAAGATACGGTAGGTTATTTTGTGAAAAGTATCCATAATGCAATGGGCTACTAGCTTGGTGTTCAATGCAATGGGGGTCAGTATGTGGCTTGAAATTTGTGTTCAATATGACGAGGAAAGTCCACAATTTATGGATAGGGATATTATTCACCTTTTTTTTGGGAATTATAGTTAATAAAATTTTAGCACCCAAAATTTACTCTGAATTGGCCATAGGGACATCTTGAGGTAGGGGTCAAACTTCTTCATTTGTTCCACATGGATCACAATAGGGAGATTTGGTTACATATTATTCGGTGGACATTACAGACCTAGGCTCACCCCCGTTAAGATTCAGATGTAGATATTTTTTTTATTGATGATATGTGGGTGATTTAGTAAATTGACTTGGTTGTTTCAAGTTCCATCTAGGTTCAAATCTCAGTATGGTATCAGAGGCCGGATGTGGTTGATCATTAAGTATTCATGGGTCAGTTGTGACCGATCGTTGGTATTCTTGGGTGTTGTGGTTGATCATTGGTATTCTTGGACTGATTGTGGTCATTGATGGTATTCTTAGGCCAGTTGTGGTCATTCATTAGTATTCTCTTGGGGATTTGGGCCCTTGATTATGTCCCAAATCGATTGGATTTCTGATCAAAAGTGATTGGGATAGGGATCCCTCAACCCTGACATTGAGGTAAAAAAAGTATGCCTATGCAATTAATTTTATCTTTTTAAGAATTGGTAGATTTTTTTAATTTTTTTATTGTGCAACAAACACCATCCATTTCTCACATTCTAAAATTTATTTAATTTTTTGATTTAGAGATGCAATTAATAGAAAGTACCATATAAGAAATATGAATGCTTAAAATAATGATATCTAGAGTACTAGTACGAGAGTAATTTTCATTAATATATCTTGATTCTCACCTTAAAAAAAAGGTGTAT